>JAHZMV010006008.1:0-21224 GCA_027743765.1 Coecobrya sp. COE2
TCAAAAACATAGTACATATAGTATGGTCCTATATTTTTATAGAAACAGTTTAAAACATAGTACTTTCCTATAAAATATAGTATGGATGGTCACACTAAATATTATTTAATCACTTGGAAACTCAATGATGTATATCATTACCCTGGTTACCCTGATTTTATAATGCTTTGGAGGTCGATTGAATCTTTCGGGACTAAAACGAACAACAACGTTCAGTTCAGTTATGAACGTTGAGATAGTTATCTACATAATGCTACCGTATAATATATAAGTCTACTTTTTAAGTAATGCTAAATATTATATGTTATGCTATTGCTACGTTATGATAACAAAACCTTGAAATTCTGAAGTTTGTGAAAAGCAATTGAAAGAAAACTCATTTCAATATTGCTCTTAACATAATGTGGCACACTTGCTCTTGAAACTTTGCTATTTTGTTGATGTATTTAACAAAGTTCAAGTTCTGACTTAATTAGTACTTCATAATTTTACAATGAACGTAGTATAGCCATTCATAACTTTCACTGAATGAACAGTATATAAAGTTGTGACTTTATCTTGAAGAAATTAAAAGATCCACTTGTCTCACACGTGATTAAATGTGCATTCTTCATTTTTTACTTTATTATGTTTATAATGTTATTCATCCGCAATAATCCTTCTTCTATGTCTTGAATGTAATATGTATAATAATAAGAGAAAATGATCTTTTGTATGTCTGCATGTGTACAGTACGATTTTCGAAATCCCAGTTAGATAATTTATTGCTCAAAGTATTTTCGAATTATATGGATGTAGAATTTAATTGTTTTTATATAAGCTTATTGTGGCTTGTTAGAAACATTTAAAATTTAGCATGTTTCCCATTATCAACACAGAACAGTTCAATCCCAATTTTGTCATCATATTTACATGATCATAAATTAATGAAAGTCATGAGTATGTTACAACACAACTCATTGACGTAATGGTCAATGCTACATAGGTATACATATACTTATCATACATACAAAAACGTAAATAAACATAAATTGGAATGTTTTAACATAACCAATACCTTAAATTAGCATTTATGGTGGATTCAAGAACATCGACAGGCTCAAATTCCACCCAAGACAATCCTGTATTTTCTCCATGTCCATTTCATTTTTTTAATATTCTTTGGTTGTTGTTGTAGGTAATAACAATGGAAACAATGAAAGCATTGTACCGAGCGGCGTTTACAGCATTTAATCTTTTCTATGGCGGTGTTTGCGACAGGCGTGTACGCACAGGCTACAAATGATACACAATCAGTATCTATAGGACTTTTCTCAGGTCAAGAGAACAACTTAACTCAAGCCAAAGACAACTTTCAGTTTTTCGATGAATCTTCCATGTGTTCTAATGCTCTTCATTTCCTTTTTACTAATTTTTGTATAATGAACTTAAGTAGTTACCAAGTACTAAACAACGTGCATTAAATTGTAAAAAACAAGCAGTTACCATAACATCGGAGCTGATGATAATGATTGATAATTTTATCCAAATGGGATGACATGAATAATCAGCATGTTGAATGCAAAAATGAATCTAGTGCAGTCATGCGCTGCTTTGATACTATCGATACATTTTAATCGTCTCACTATTTTTTTAATTTTCAAACATGAATATGCACATTTTATAATTAAGAAATATAATAACGTAAATTAAATGCTTCCTCAGCTCCCTGGCTCATCCACAATACAAGGTTTACTTGTTTAGCACTAGCTTAATATTTCTGTAACATATGAATCCTGCTTGTTTTTGGTGGAAATCAAACCGCACATGACCTTTATCGCACTCATATAGACAGACAGACAAAGTGGTTATTACTACGCTAACGCATCAGTTCTGCCATAAATGTCATTATATGTACTGTACATATAGGTATACAAAGCGAGCCGCGAGAACATGAAAGAAGTGAATTACTAAAATTTTGAGCTCTGTATGTAATTATCTGTCAGTGAAAGCAAAGTGTGTTTTTATCTTAGCATTTGTAACATCTCTACTGCAATATGAACTTCTCAAACTTGAAAATATCTTGATATTTTTGAAACGTGGTAAACACAAATTCTCCTCTCAAAAGCTAAAACTACTTTCTTTCTCATGTTTATTATCTGAAAGTAAACAAAAACACAAAAAGTAAATAAACTAAAAAGGCAAGTTTTGCAAATTCAGTGGCAGATTTCCCAACCTCTTAAAAAGGACATATTGTTTCCATTGTGATAAGTTCGCATTGACAAGTATCCACGATGTAACCTATATGATAAAATGCTTAGTCTCAATTTCCATGTAAATTGTTGCAGGAAGAAGCCAGCACCACTTGGTGAAAGTGGCGATGCCAATCAACTGTGTGGTTGGATTTTGGTGATGACACGTAGATTGCATTTCATTGAGTAGTCACCTAAAATATCTGTCATAAACTCCTATCATATTTGAAATAATATTGGAAGCTAAGTTATAATTATTCGTGAAACAAACTTCAGTCATAACATAATATTCATAAGGATGCGGTTCGTTAAGCTTGAATAATATGCCTTCGAAAGCAACATTGTGCTGTTCTCTGGTCTACGGTGGTAATTAATAGATGGATTAGTGTTATATCGATTCACAATCGATTAAAACTCTATAATAAATAAAAATAGATTTAGAATGGTCGAACTTTTTTAGAAAGCTTGAGTAAAACCCATGAACTCTGTTTCATACATTAATGCTGTGTCATTTTAAACTCCAAGTTCAAGTTTATTCTCATTGGCACTTTGATCTACAAATACAAATCTAAAAGCTTGTATTATAAAGTTAACCAAAGTGTAGTATACCACAAAGATAAAAAGTAATTATTTACGGATGTGAAACCGACTGGTGAAAGCAAGACACTTGATTCAAATTAATAGGACTTTTCGTTTAAAGAAACATAGGACGACAGTACAGACAAGCAAGCCCGTTTATTATTTACCGTCATACTATGCATAAAAGACAGAAAGAATAGTGGTAGAAATCTGCTAAGCAGTATTTAGGTATACTACATTACTTTTTGCTCAATCCTTTTGGACATTATAAACTTTATAGAGCATACGATTCATTTCACTAGTTGTGCTATATTTAATATATCTACATATATTATACAATTCATGATTCATATAACATGTCACGTCAATACCACCAGAGGGAAAAGAAGAATCTCAAAAGCCAAATAATATAGAAATCCAATTTATTTGAATGAATGGAATACTATATACTAACAATATCTAAACTGTGTTACACCATATATTTTTATACACAGTGTAGCATGTGGAATGTTATTTGATGAAAAGGAGAGAATTTATTTAAAAACAAATTTTACAACTGTTTTTATAATACCTAGTGTAGTGCCGCAACTGCCGCATCTGCCCTGCTTACAATGCTCGTACGTTACAAGCTACAAAGTCTTCTATAGTAACGTAGGTATATACACGGAGTTTAACAAGCATTACTAATAAAAATTTCACCTACTTCATCCAAGATTGCCGCTTGCTACCTTGAGGCATCGTTAGCAGGAACGTCAACAAATAATTCATAAAGTTTTATCGTGTATTGGAATCACTACGCTGTATTATGTATTAAAAATTTAAAACTTTGAACACTTTTATTTAAGAATTCGTTGACAGTTAAAGAAAGCATGGAAATTAATGTGAAAGCCGACCATTCAAAATATTTTCTGTGTACTTTTCAAGTAAACATGACACATTGAATAGAACTGTAGCTTGTGTTTGTAAATTTAACTGAGGAACGACGCCTCGAGGCGAGAAATATCTGATCACTGATAATATAGCAATGCAATCATCTTATTGTGGTCAAGACACTGGTAAAAGCACAAATATCTGTAAAATTAACTAAATCATTCGTTATTTCGTTTTCGTCCGTTTGTATTCGTTTTTATATAGACAATTTATATTTAAAGTGCTTCCTGCTATATGTATGTATTACGTCACGTGTGGTAAGTATGTAAAACGCTATGGAAGTCATTTTTATTGAGTCGATTGTGAAAGAATACTAGCAATGAAACTACGAATAAACACGGAAACATGTTGATACATGATTACAAATGCAATGCTTTACGTAAAGTCTGATTATAGTTTCATAAAAAACAGAATTGCAAGGGGCAAAACTCGTCCCTAAATTTTTAACACATACTTATAAATTTTTTATTCGCTGCAGGTAAATAATTTGTAGTCATACACCCGGACTGGATATGAAAGATGCATCGAGCACATTTTTAGCAAAGCAACTTTTGCTAATTTTTTAAAACGTTTCGTAACATGTTGGAATTCTAGCAATCCGTTCAGAAGCCTTGCCCAAAGCAACGTGTCCATCAACAAGTTCTGTGCATTTTCCATTTGTCATATAACCGTCATAGTAAACTGCGTAACGCGTTATGTATTCTTTCACATTGGAAACTGTTTCAAAACTACGTGGGAGAAACCATAGAATGATCATAGGTAGAATCCAGATAGGAAGCTAAACAAACAGAAAAGCATCGCGTTCTCGTCAACCCATACAAAAGTCTAGCCTCTTAGGTAAATGTGCGCGTACACGTACTTATTGTTAGTTTTTTGTCTTCATAAGTACTCTTTAGTTATACACTCAAATGAATAATACTTTCCGTAAATACAAGGCAGATAGACGAAGCCTACGTTGCGCTACTCTAACGAGATGGCAATCGCAGTAAAGATAATCTTCTACATGACATCATTTCGCTTTTCCTTTCTTTTTTCATTGTGAGTTTCCATTGACTTAAGTGGTCAATACGTGCGTCCCTATCTGAGAGTCTTTATCATTTGCAAAAATTATTTTATTTTTATTTTATGTGTAGTCATCAATTCTATCCACTGAATGCTACATACATATATTCGTACAAAGCCTTCTTTTTCCTTTTACGTCCTTACATTTTATTACATTACATTTTATTATGATTTTCTTTCTCAGTAAAAGCCCTCCCTACAAAGTAATAGTTTGTATTTGCATGATTTGATACAACGTCAACATCATCGAGTCTTTGCTGTTGACTCAAATTTAAGAACTGATCAAAAATTCTGACGAGCTCATTTTCATTTGCCTATGCTACTTGAAGGCGATAGTGCTTCGTGGTTTCAGTGGCGCTAACAGGAAAGGGAAAGCATGAAAAGTCAGTTTGCCCTGTTCTGCCCATCTACATGTCTGTGATATGAAAGAAAAATCTACACTTTCCCTCTTTAGTGTGTGGGAACCTCGCACATAAGTATACATACATCATACACAGAATCATTTTGTCCGTTCAACTTCCTTATTTCTCCTGTATTGTCCTTATCTCTCATCTACAGCTACACGTTTACATTGTAATACACGTAGGAGTATAAATCTGAAAATGTATGAACTACAGACGGCATATTGTGAGAGGAAAAAAGAAGTTAAAGCAATTCGACTATTAGATTACTGTGAAAACTTTCCCTTTTATTTGCTTTCACAAAAAGTTTTCCAATTTATGAGATGTGTACTTTGTCTATATTATTATTACTGTGTACATAGAATATTAGTTGGTTTGTGCTAAGGTGTGGTGCAATACTCACAACAAGGAGTGCCGGTATGTATACGCGTGTATGCAGGCAAAACACTTTGATACCAACCAGTTAAAAAGAAGCACAGGGAAGCGTCGGATCTAAAATTTTATTAGTGCCACTGAAGAAGTCTCGATTCTGAATACAATACAATGTAACCCTTCATTGTAGCGTATAAAATGTTAGGAATGTTTACACTTGTTTAAAAACCAAACATACTTCCATCTCCAAAATACAGGAGGATGTGGATGAAGGCACAAAACAATACTCCGCCAAGTTTTTGTTACATAGTTCATCACACTAGTTAACTTTTTCAGTTTGGGAAAGACTACTTTTGTTGAGTGTTTATGCAAGCATATCTTTGAAATAATGAACAAACGGTTGCCGCTTGTATGAAAAAGCCAGCCAGATCTACAACACATCATCACCATATTCACAATCCAATATCATTGCTGTAAAGTGACCTGAAATGGTAATATTGTAAGTATTTCGCAAAAGTAGTAAAACATTGAAAATACCATTATCATCATCGTTTTAATAGTCTGCTGAAAGGGAAACATAGTACATTCTTATTCAGCTAGTTCTTCTAGCTGTATTATGACAATTACGGTACATATTATTATGATTTTATGATACTGGTAAGGCATTGCTATTGTTGTTTCACTTTCTTTTTAGATAGGCTTTTTACCTTTATCTTTCCTTACTCTGTAATTATTATTGTATCTTTCGTTTATGATGGTAACAAGTCCTGTCAACTTCACACATAGGTAAACTATAGGTACAACACACGTACTTGGGTTTCGTCCATTGAATAATAATGCAGTAGTAGCTATAGGTATAGCACTTTGTCGGCATGTTTTCTTCTCGCCTGTAATGTAATGTTTTATTCTCAAAATTAGCTCGTCATTTATGTATGATAAAGCTTGCGCATAAAAACCATCCTTTGATGCTGATGATGACGGCGAAGAAGAAAGTAGCTGATGATGATCATCAAACATGACTCAAACTGGCGCATTGTACGCTTCTGCCACTACTGCTTGTTCAGCTTGGTTCTCTTCCTGGCCGTTGCTGCCACATCTGCCGTTATTGTATAAATTCTGATCTTGCTCCACACTACCACTATCGCAAGTGGTTCTATCTCCAGAACGAATGCATTGCTCGTATGGCGGTGGATCATCATCTGGTCGATGTTCTTGCTGATGATGATCATAATTATCACGCTGATACTGATGAGAATAATCAGAGAAACCAGATTGCGGAGCAGGTACAGGTTGCCATCGACGATGCTGTTGTTCTTCCCGTGGGTAATTAAGATCAGAAGCCAAAGGGTCTAACGATCTCGCAAGAAAATCTCCATGTAATCTTGTTGCCGCTTCAGTGGAAGTAACATTTACATTGGTCGCTATTGGATAAGATGATATCGGTAGTAACATTCTTCTCAACATCAACATTCTGCATGCTCTTGTTGTACTATTGCCCATGTTGCATAAGGTGCATGTGCAGTTGTGCTGGGGAAAGCTGGCTATAGAACTGGCTTCACGACCACATGAAAGCATTTGCTGGTGTGGTGGTGTAGAATTCTGTTGTAAGTTTGAATTCATTAGTAAATCAGAAAAGCTTTGAGAGTTTTCGTTTTCATAGTGAGGAGCATGACTATGGCAGAGATGATGATAATTTCCTTGTGATGTAGTTTGAGTTGTATTATAATGATCATTGTCACCGTGATTATCGGCATCTACGGCAGAAGTAGTGTGTTCATTCGCGGAAACACTTTCAACAGATAAAGATGGAATATCGTTATTTTTACTGTTACGGTTATTATCAACTATATGTGTGTCAGTTTCTACTGCTGGATGATCCTCTATTGGCTGTGTTGCTGATCCTGTGGAAGGGGATGTTGATGATGTGTTGGTCAATGTTGATATAATTGGTGGCGGAATAAGTCCTCGTAGATGGTGGTAAACCTGTGGATACCGCCGGTGGTGTTGCAACAGGGAGGCTCTAGCGGCAGCAAGCATGTTATTAGTTTCCGCGTTCCATCCTGTGAGCATAAAAATATCTATAGTAAGATAGGATTTACCCGAACAAAAATGTTATCTTTTGTGGAAATATACCACACAATCGAAATATAAAAAAGTAGCAAAAGTAGACCAGATAAAACGTACATAAAACTGTAGAAATAAAATAACATTTTAGGAACAAATGTTTTAATAGCCGATCAGCTTTCTAGGCTATACCAGATTTAACAAAGAAAGAATGTGAAAGTTGTCTGCTTCGTAGGAACTTTGACCTCGCAGTCACAGATCTGAGAGTTAACCCATGCATGGTCACTTGGTAAAATTAATCAGTTTTTGATTATTTATCGGAATCATCATTAAAAATTCGTTGAATACTTTGTGATTCCTGCAATTAGCGGGTTTACACCTGAAATTCCAGCGGGGTTTGCCAGAGCAGGCTGATGTTCTATTTCAAAGCAACTATCCAACTACGAAAACAGGAATGAGGTTTCAGAGGTGGTTGGACGCACGGACAGACAGATATAATCATTCGCTACTTATAAGCAGCTTTCTCTATTTAATAAGTGAAAGCATCAAATGTCATATCATCAGTAATACTCTCATATTCCAAAACGAATTATTCCATGTGAATTATAAATGGTTGATCATGGACATTCCAACTTGTGCGGTTTTCCTTTTACTCATCTCATATTACAGGACTCAGAATACACCATCAACGTTGCATAATACCTCCCAAGCCAGTTACTTTACAGCTTAAATTAAATGAACTGGCCATACTATGTTTGTATATTTAGTAGCACGGAGTGTAGATGAATTGAATTGGGAATGTCTTTTTCCTAGTTTCATGGATTTGCGCTCTGTTCGTCAGCTTATACTTACACATTCGTGGAAAAGAACGGTCTATTGTGAATGCTTTCACATTTCAAAAGAATGAATCAAAGACTAAAAAGATAAACGAGTAAACTCTCTGCTATTTCTTGCCTCGCTCTCTGTCCAGAAAACCACGGATAGGAAAGAACATATTACCTACAAATACGGCTGGATGCATATCGTAATGGTGGAAAGGAAGGAAGACTCCCAACGGACATACTTTGCTCCCATCCATTACATTTGATGTAGGGGCACGCATTTGTGGTAGACAGGAATAGAAATAGGTGCATCCCAGAAGGTTCATTGCTTAGTTAACTTTTCAACAGAACTGGTCCGACAAAGTCCAAATAAATTGGAATGTAATGAACTCATAGATTGCCCTTAATAAAGGCCCTATGTATGTATTTCACCAGAACTGGAATACGTACTTAATTCAGACATACCTTGCCGTTGCTCTAGAGAAAGCATTTGGACCAATCTCTGGATTTCTCGTTCTGCTTGAACAATTTTTGCAATCTGATTACGAAGCTGGATTTCCAACATAGTTTTCCGGTCCAAAGCTGCGCTAGCGATGATTGATATTGGCAAGAGTATCGGTTGCGGTGATCCAGTTGTTGTCGCTGGTAAAACTGATGATGTTGGTGGTAAACCGCCAAAGTCCATTTCTCTATTGTTATTATCATTCCTGGCAGTCGCAGAAGAAACTCCTCTGCCGCTACCACCATTATTACCACAACTGATTCTTCTTCCATTACGCATGACAGAGTGGCTGCGGTGAAAATTATTTATGGAATGATAATTATTACCATTGTTATTACTGGGACATTGATTGTCCAAGTGATAATGTTGGGTCTGATTATAATCACTGGGGTAGCTTAACGAATCAGCTATATCAATTGCCAAATCATCAGTCTGTGGACTACTTCCGTAGCTGGTTGTGGTTACACCAGCCGCATCTCTTAGGTCAAGCGGACTTCTCCCGTTGTAGCCGCCATAGAAGTTATCCGAGTAGGAAGTTGAGGTTGATGTTGTTGAAGAGGATGGTGTTGTGGTAGGGCTGTCTTCACTGCTGCTACTCCCATAGCTGTTGCATATCATCTGCAAAAAATTAAGAAGTATGTGGAAAAAGCTAGATATATGTATGTATATCACAAATTATGGGTTATATTATAATATACTTGATATCACAACACAACTCCACATCGTCAATATGCTGGCATAAAAGCAAGCCCGTACCTCCACCCTACACGTTCCCACTAGTTATAGTGGTTGTTCAGTTTCTTTTTTCAGCTACAGGATTTACGTGGGATTTGCTCCCCGTAAAATATGATAAATCCAGAAAGAATAGTAGGTAATGAAGGAAGACTTACATTAAAGCTAGAGAAAGAAGTACGAGCGGGTTTCGTTTTTTGCGAAAAAAATAGACTCGCCACCAGAGAATTACAATGCATCATAGGTGCCTGGGAGTTCTTGATAGTGATACCCTTAGAAAAACAATGTCAGAAGAATGGTGGGCAAGTACATATAATGTACAACATGAATTCAATTCTTCATGTGAGGCTATTATTTTGGCTGTTTGGTTTGTAGAGTACGCTACAAGGAGGCACTAAAAGGCACATAAGATGGATACTAGAAAACTGGAAAGTTAATACGGGAAACCACTGGGGGTAGACCAGAGGAAATCAATTTTAAATGAAACTGAGAACCTTGTAGTACATAGTGCATATGTTCGTTGGCTTATGGCAAAAAGCATAAAGCAAGATAAAAAAAACAAGTGTTTCCTTTGAAGAATAAGACAAGGAAGGAGAAACGAGGAGACGTTTTGGTATTCCATCTCTGTGCACTTATCCCCACGTTCGTACGAATACACTGGAGCAAAGTAGTACAACAGTGATGGCGGTACTTCACAATGATACAATATATAACAGAACAGGAGGATGGGGTAGATGCATGATATGGAATCAGAATTATATGGCCAAATTGCCATAGACGACAGGAGGAAGCAACAGACCTTTTGCACATATAAAAACAACTGATTCACTGACGATGAGTAACAGAGAAAGTGGTACCACTGCCGGTTATTCTGATTCCGCATCTTGACATGATTTTATATAAAGGGTACATTTAAGACCATGTGTACGATTGTAGTGTACGGCAGTACAATAACAAGTAGTAGCGGTAATAGTTGTAGCGGAATCAGCTTACCTTCTTGGAAAGATAAAACAGTAGAAGGACCACAAGGAACGTAAGGGCTATGAGAATCCACGAGTCAGAGCTTGAGGCACTCATTGAATCCCACGTTTTATGAGTACTCCTCTTTTTACACGGGAAAATAACCGTCGAACCAGCAGAGGGAAATATATTACAAGGATTTTTGATATTGTCTTGCTTTCCTTGTGCTTGTTGTAGAAAAGCAGCGGTTCACTTTCTCCATATATATTTTGCTTCCTCGTGGTATAGTGCTACTTTTTATTTGTTGCAGTCTCTTCCAAAAACTGTAACTCTACTTCTTCCTATTACACCTTACACAATCTTCCTCTCCGTCAGTTCGGACATTCATCTCCTATTACTGTTACTGTTGCTGAAAACGTGCCTAAATTTTTATCTCACATACTTTAATGAATATTCTTTAAGGGTTTAAGGCAGCTATAGTACCCACTACTTTTGCTGTTCTCTTCCATTTAGACTAGAGTAATAGTAATAACAGTAGTGATAGTGGCACATCCTATACATCTATGCCACGTAGTAGGCATGATGATATTCTCTTATGAACCAAAAAAGACGAATTGTCAGAAATCCATGTTACATAAATGCGAACGTGAGTACTATGTATTAGCTGCCACTCTGCTGCTACTAGCTGCCTTGCTCAACATCACCACGACGCAACCACTAATAACAATAACATTTTCTAAATTACATGTTTATGTAGTGCGGGATTCACCAGCAAAGCCGGACATCATTAAGCTTTTTGTAGGATAGTGGTTTTGCTGGAAAGATCGTATATATATGTACATACAGTCAAAACACTCGTTCTCTTATTAGCCTTTTCCTATTCTCCGTCAGATTATCCCTTTGTCTGCTTACTTGCATTGAAGAGAATATCCGAGAAAATTGTAGCTCTCTTACTTTCTCTTTGCAGCAGAATGTTGAATAAATGTCACTGGAAAGCAACAACAGCAAAGAAGAAGAAAATTGCAAGACTGAAAAAAGGACGGTGAGATGGTGGTGGCAGTGATAATGATGATGTCGAAAGCAAATAAGACTGAAAAAATCTACCAGTGAAAATGAGAAGGATTACTTTTTCTAATGGGAAATAAACCTTTCTCTTGACAGTTACACGGGGCTATAAGGCCGTAGCACCAGTGGTAATGTTAGAAGTGGTAGTAATGATAGTAAATGGTAAACCAGAGGTACTACATCTACAATTCCTTGCTAAACCACCGGAACAGTGCATTTCTAGCAGGGATTTTCACTTCTATTTTTTGCTGATGATAGAAAGAAAAGAAAAGGAATGGCCAACAAAACAACAGAAAACAATAAAAAGATAGAGAGGTGCTACGGCTGACTGGCTGAGTCAGTTCAGTTTCGGTTATGTGTACCTATGACGAGACCAAGATGTGGCGGCGGCGATGTTGTTGATACTGGTGATGATGGTAGCGGTGGCGTAGAGGTGGTTAATGTTTGGCAATATTATTGGTGGTAGATGTTTTTAGTGCCTGTATTATGCCTTTGTGGACTTTCTTCCTTCCTTGCCGCACACAACGAATGGGAACATTATTGCACGTCAAAGTCAAGCTTCCAAGTCACACTCACACAATCAACCTAAAGTCTGGCTTTTCCTTTTAGCCATGATATTTCCCACCTTCACATGCATACATACGCAAAGTTTACGACGAACCTATATTATATTGTATAAAAATGTAATGTCAGCCCTGGGCAGTACATGCAAACAAAATGGCAATGTGAACGGCAATAGCAAGATACCTTTACTCCTACTAGCATGCCAGTCTGTCAAGTGAAGTACATGTAGGTCGCAGACTAAACGTCATAGTGAGAGATAAATTGAGTAGTCATGAAGGCATATATGTGCCGCACAACATACTTTCGATATATGTATGTTAGGTATATGACTTAATGCGACCGGTATATGTAGTAATGTAGATAGAAGGAAATGCATAATATATCTGTACCACAGTAGGGGATAAAAATTACCTATGGAAGTAAGAAAAAAGTAAAATAGCCAAAAGCACGTTTCTCGATGCTCCGATAATATTGTAGTTATGTATGTAGGTTGTTGTGCATAATGTAAGTACCAGCTTTGGTGTGTGTCGCTTGGGCGCTTTTACTTCACTCACAAGAAGGCTGCTTACCGTTATGAATGCTCCATTTCCTTGGTGCTTTATACGACCCCTTCTCTCCTTTGCTCTTATGCTGTATAATGTGCGAACATCGTATTTTGTTCTGCTTTCACCACTTTCCAAACTCCTTTTCCTATCCATACATTTCTCATAAGGAAGTGTGGTATAAGTTCTTGTATATTATGATTTTTCTGTGTACCTATGCATGTGAGTTCAGAAATTTATTATTTGATGTATAGCCCCTCGGTTAAAAATACTCGGTATAATGGATAGTCGTAGTATGTATCGTAGTTGTAGCACGCACATATGTATGGTTTTCTTGTAATAAGAACCTAGTGTATTATGTACCGAAAGATTATAAAAACAGCACAAGAGAGGGATACGGGACAAAAGTGTCTGTATGTCCAACTGATAACTTCAAAACAATTCATTAGACCAGGTTCAAAAGTTACATATTATTTGTACATACTTAATTAATAGACCCCAATGACCTTCCCTTTTGAATTTGAGCCAAATCGGTCAAAGGTCACCGTCAGTGATCTTAACGATTTCAAAGTGCAGTATATAAATATGGCACGCGAATTACAGTCCATTTTTGACCAATAACAACAATCTGAAGGAATTTTTTTTTAATTCCTCAGGCTTTATGAGAAAATGCAAATTTTCAAAAAAAAAACTTTTTATATTAACTCCGGGTTGGCATTTTAAAAGCATTTGAAGTCAGTTGCAACTGTTACGCACAGCCACGATTTCAAACTCCAATGCGAGCATTTATTTGTCATTATATGGCGTTTTTAAACAAGACAGCAAGTTTGAAGTCCGTTTTTAAAAATTACTAGCGGTATAAAATAGGAATAGGATTACCACAAATAGGTACATTCTTTCGGTGCATAGGTATTGGCTAGCATATTTATTAGTAGGGTCTTAATACTCGGTGCAATCATAGATGCTACGTTTTAACTTTACTCTGTATGTCTGCTCGTGTGCGTGCACCGCAGGGTCAAAAAGCTTGCGACTTTTCAACTCCTGCGTTGGCTGCTCCTCCATTCCCTGTTGATTTTCACCAGCCTTTGGTGAAAGTTGCTGATGCATAAGGTGCGGGTAGGGACGAAGGTTATCCACGGGTGTTGGGCTGCTCAAATGTTAAATTAAGGATTTTATAACTATATGTTAATTCCAAAAATGGTAAAGGTGTTGTATTACTGGACAACTAACACTTTCTTTATTGACGTTAAATCCAGATAGTCAGCAGAATATTATTATGTATATATACTAATTACTATATACATTTAAGTAAGTATACCTATACATATTATGATAAACTTATAATTATTATATTATTGACAACTATTCGCGCTACTCTCATTAACGTATTACAATACACAAGTTATTGTATCGATTTCAGTTATACTTATTCTGGCATGTATGACGGGATATTGCAAACATACATTTGAAACACTAAAGTAGAGGATGATCGTCTCGTCTACTCGTCTAATAATGTAATACATTCTTGGTCGGTTGTTGATGGTGACGATGCTACTAGTGGTTGGTCTCCACCATTATGGTTACAAAATGTGAATAAAAGTGAGGCGTGTTTGTATCGCATTTATGGTATCTAACCGAATCCAAACAGTTTCTTGGTCATAAAAGTGTATCTTCTCCCGTAGTTGACTTACATACGCAAGAGTTTTTATGTTCTATCCCGTTTTGTTATAAGTGTATACTTACGTCGTTTCTAAACTTATCCATGTTGTAGAGATACTTAGGTATGTACTATTATGCATAAAAGAAACATTTTTATATTACATTAGCTGGCTTTCACTTACAGTGAACTTTCCTGTGGAAAAGTAGAAGCTGTATTTTGTATGATAATCAGGAAGCACAACAGACATTTTATGGATGGATGGAATGAAAGTGCGAAGTTGGCCATGTTTTTTTCTCCAGAGCAAGCAAGCAAGGCCGCCGAGCTCTTAGCTCTACCAACTAACTCTTTCTGTTTCTCTCTCCCATCTACCTCCACTTACTTTCAACAGTTGGAGACAACTGCTATATTCTCAGAATTGTTGTAATGTGCATGATCGGTATGGGTTGCCTAGTGGTGTGTAAACTAAAAACAGTCTATTTCCCAGAGTTATCGTCATCATTATCATTGTAGTTGGCTTTTCATGAATTTCACGAAATTTACTGGATAGATTGTAGATGCATATCTAGCATATATTATGCAGTACATTGTTGTTCTTCTGTATGTACAAACTTTGTATTCATTCGCGGTTGGAAGCTTACGAATTTTTATTAAGGAACTGATGCTTCAACGAACCCATGATATGATCATGTTTGTCAGTTTGTCTGTCTGTTTACGTGTGATAATGGAGTTGCCATATTCACGGTATATTGTGTGCCATTTCTGAGAAGGAAGCTTATTGACTATCGGTTAAATCAGTCAACCACTAGAGTCAGAAAGATTTTTATGTAATGACCTATGCTAGGCTTACACACAACAATTAAAATGATTTTACTTGTCATGATGGGTAGAGATTTTTATGTATCTGTGAGTGCAATATGCAACTGTAAGCCCTTTCATACTATAAGATTACCTATATCAAAGAGGCCATAAAGTAGAAACCATCGTGGCTTTTACAGAACAGAACATAACAGTTTTACAGAATAGTGTGTATTCAAAACACTCTTATATCCACACAAGCTGTCCAATCTTGGTCAAATTTGGTCACTAGGTGCTTTGCGTTTTGGGTTCTTTTGTGCCGATGACACCCCGAGCCCAGTAACCATCAGCTCCGTCATTGCTTTTGCATCAGGCTTATTTTGTTGTAAATTCTTTCGTACCTTCACTTGATGCTCAAACATGAAGAATCAGCAGAGAAGTCAGAAGATTTTTGGAGTCACTAGTGTGAGGCCATGATTCCCATTAATTCTCTGTGTGTCTCATTTATGCACTTCCACTTTCTGTTGATTTCACACTTTGCGTCCATCTATCTGTGTCAGCCATACAATAACTTCCGGTGAAGACTTTTTAACTTATGTTTTATGCATACAAATAAACAAGAAGACCGGATAATACTAATAAGAATACTAATTGCCACACAAGGCGCAGAATAAGTTGATAATACAATTTTCAAATGTTACCCAACGATTTTAAAATGTATACCCAAAAATATACACTAAATGTAATACCGCATTGGGTGTCAAAAAGGCCATACTCAGTTGGAAATCGGGATTACCTCTATGTCGAATGTCGAGCAGCACGAGATAGCTTGAAGGGAACATCATTACGCAGTACTTCTTCTTGCTGTTAACATGTACTGGTTATTGCTATTCTATCGCATGATAATATCGTAGCATAATTCTCGTACCGAGTGTATACTATACATATGTAAAATACAATGTATTCTTAGTCAACTGTGACACATCTGCCAACTTATCTTGAATTCGTTTTCATCTTATCCTTGTTGGTCGGCTGAGTCTGGCTTCATTTAACAACAACCACAGATTTAACACATTTAACATTTTGCCGTTATTACATTTTTGTCCAACTGTTGTTATTGTATCTCTTTGAAATGTATTCCATCTATGTAAATCATCCGCTTTATGAGAGAACGTGCGAGATAAAATACAAAAGGTTTTAGCTTAAACGCACGACCATGTATGCATACATGAATGGGTGGTTGCGTTATTGTCCTTTTTTATTGCTTAAAGTGACTCTTTCCGTGCCTTGCAAGTTTTTCTTGAAGGAGTTCATATCAAAAAAGATGAATTGAGTGAAGGACGGAAGGGGAGTGATATTATGTATTATATGATGCAGTATAGCTCCTCCATTATAAGCAAGTCAGTCAACTCGCAATCCATATCGCCAAGAAGAATGGAAAAAGAAATTGCAAGGAAAACAAAATGTGTTAATTTTCTCAGAAACAAGACAGGAGCTCTACATACAATGAATGTATTATCAGCCAGTAATAAAATGCCATGTATTTTCTGCGTGAAATTACAGTATTTTCAACGTATTATATTATGTCATGTGCATCACCAACTAAGCAACATTGTCTCATCCTTCACTTAAGTTCTTATGAATGTCTGTGTCACAATCCTTTTTTGCGTTTTGTCATAGTTCTGAAAATGCCAGCCTATTTATTCAAAAGTGGAGAAGTTGTAATGTGGTTGAGTCTTGCTACATTTTTGAAGTTTTAATGTATGTCGCTCATATAAAGTCACTTACTTTCTCCGCGTTCTACTAGATCTTTGTGACACGGAATATGGATGACTTCATTCAAGATAATTCCGATGTACTTTGCTAAACCCAAAGTTTTAAGACAAACCAGATACCGTATCCGCTTCATATCTGACAAGCCATGTAAGTTGGCTAGTAGTTTTCCACATCTATTTCTTTTTCAGCAAGACTGATGGCAGACAAAGTACTATGAGATTTTTCTTGGAATTCAAAACACACACACATGTAAAATACTCACTCAGTCAAACGGCCGTAGAGAAAGAATCCGAAACAACATACCATCAGCAGAAGACGAAATGCAAGAAAGGAGGGATAGACAGACAAGCATCTATTTGCCATGATGATGATGATTGAGTGAAAAAAGAGAGATGCAAAGGCAAATAGAAGGCTAAATCTACCGCTGTGCCTTTTTGGTTCGAAGTCGAACCGTTGCATTTTGCTGTTTCCTTGTTGTTATAACAATAATCATATATACAAGCAACCCCACTACATCGTGCTAGAAGAATATTTCCACAGAAGCATTCTAATAACGTCCTCGTCGAGCAGCTCATTTTGATACTTTTGTATTATGCATTACGCAAACGTATAAGACTTCTGTTCCACAGCAGCCACAGGAGTTTGTATTGCTGTGTATGAAAGGTAGCTCACGTATCTCAATGCAATACTACATGAAAATGCTTTCTTTTCCTCTTCTTGCTTGCCACTCGTCTACCTAGCAATTTTTAAGAAAGACGACAGTTCCCTTCTGAATATGACTGACTACATACATGCATATAACGAACTACATCCTTCCTTTTTGCTTATTTCTTTTGCAGTAACAGTTTTCTCCCCTCTCCTCTTTTGGAATAATATATGCAGACAAGAGAAATGACTAGACTCAATATTTATATCCTTATTCATTTTTGCACTGCCATTCTCTCCGAATTGTTAAGAAAACCATATGATGTATTCTACTAATGTTACGGCTCACGTATTAGTAGAATATCTCGCATTTCTCTTATTATATTTTGGTTGTTAAGTTTTCCTTTTTCCTCCCCTGTTGTCGCTCGGCAGGATGTAGTAGAAGGGGAATAGGAAATAACGGAAATCTTGTCAAAAGGTAGCATGTCAAGCAGTCATTCACCAGCAGCACTATCACCGTTGCTTTTTCATCGTTGAAAACGGACTACTATATATCGGCAAGTTGAAAAGCCTTACGTTACTTCTGCTATGTTTGCATAGAAATTCGCAAAAAAAAATCCTAAAGCCGGCCTACTTTTCATTTTTATTCATTTTCATCCTTTTCGTCCCTTTTTGGTTTCTTGCAGGATTTACATAATCAGAATCACATAACAAGTATTTATAAATGTAAAGTACATATTACAGTATAAGCACCTATGTACCTACTTATACATATTCCGCTTTTACACTAACTTTTAGTTCGATTGAGTGTTGATGACGGTAGTGTTGAAAGTGATAATGTTTGAAAACTTTTTTACACGAATCCAATTGGATGGATGAGGATATGTATCATTATGGAAAGTGATGCAACTGACTTTAGGGAGGTGTATGCATTCGAAATAGATTTTCCTTTCGTGTAAATTATCCAGCTAACCGCAAATAAGGTTCTACGCTAACATTCCTCCTTCCTATTCCCGATTCCCATCATTTACTTAGCCGGGGACTATGATTGTGAGTGAGTGACTATGTATAGTAGTAGTACTTTTACTCTTTTCTAACTACTAATACCATAAGCCCTACACTATACTCCCATCCCATTTTCTCTGCTTCCAAGTATGTGTTCATGGAATCAGGAATGAAGTAAATATCCCGATTACGTTTAGTAAAACTCACAGCAAAAGCTAGAACACCCCAAAATAACATTTAATGCAGTTGAACGATTTACCTTACTTTTTGCTTTCACTCTTCTCGTCAAAATTATCTCTATCTTTTCCGTGGAAAATGGGATTGAAGAATGATGAAAACGGAAGGAAAAATTCTCAGTATAAGCACTGATAACTACAAAAAAAATTCCAGACATTTTGCATTTAATGAGCACACGTATAGTCATGCATTTTTAAACTGCAAAATTCACCAGTAAAGTTTATTCATATTTGGTGCATGGCTATATATATTTTTGAACCAGACTCCTCTTTCAGATCTAGTCCATACAACTTGACATTTTAAATATTTATACCATTACAATGCAAATAAGTAAGTCAGAGAATATGAAATTGCAGATATGTAGATATATACAAATCGGCAGTTGGTAAATATTCACAAAGAAACTTTTTACTACAGGTTTTACTTCTAGATGAAGATCTAAAAGTTTAGCGTTTGCGGAAAAAAAGTTTTCCATGTTTGGCTTACTTTCCTTCACGTCATGAGTCATGTGTACATAAGCATTAAAGCATTTTTCTTCATTTCCTCTTTTCATTTTCTATCGCTTTTTCCCTAGGTGGTGGTAGCTTCTCGTGTAAGCTTTACCGGAAGGTGAGGAATAAGATGAAGTAGAACGGAAATGTTGCAAGTGGAGTATTGCCACGAAAAGCTTATTAAACCTGTTGTGTTGTGAGCGTTTGATTTGGCCAACAAAAATACTGTTTGTCGGGAAAAGTTACATTTCAAATGGGGTTATTCTCATATTACATATTATAACCTATTAAGTTGCTCGTTTTAAGGATCCTGCTCTAGTTGCGGATCTAGAACTCACTCATTCTTTCAATCAGGCAGATTATTTTATTTTATCACTTCAGCCGGGGAAAAGAGGCTAGTAATTTGATATGCTTTTGTGATGTTTGTAGTATGTGCTTGTTGGTTTCATTACGTATTTTAATCTGCCATAAGGGCGTATGGTATGCTTGTGTGTATCAAAGAAGTACCATATCAGTAACCTTTTCCCATCTTTTCACCAAGTCTCTCCAAATTTTTCCCGATAATTTATTTACCAACTCATTTAATGCATAGAAGACATCTTACTCTAGTCAACTATAAAAGCAGCAAAAACTTTATGATTGTAGTTATACAGCCAACCCTTGATGTCATCTCGTTGTACGTGTACATTTTACGTTCATTTCTACACTTTCCTCGTGCAAAACATTTTAGTGGCTTTTCCATTTAAGAGAAACCCGAAGGATTGAAAAGGACATAGGCGTACATATATATACACTCTAATCCAAGAGAGTAATGGCGATAATGCCGACGTAGATTGTTGCTTGAAGTAGAATTTTGATGTTCAGACATCCGATCTTCTTTCCCCTCATTTCACCTATGTTACCTACTTTCTCTTCTCAGAAGAAATTCGTCTTTCCAAAAAAAAGTTGTCTAGTCACGAAATCGAGTCACTGCCAAATCGTAACTGTAACATGAAGCTATAGAAAGAAATATAAAACAAGGGTGACGATTTTTATTTACACACCATATATTTTGAAAGACATCGTGTAGCATTTCCACGCATCCACTAGAATCACCACAAAATCAACTTTCGACAATTCAAGCATTTTCCTGTGGTACTTGAACGGCCAATCCTTTAGTTTTGCCTGTACATATATCTGGTTGATGGTTTAGTTGACATTGGATATTGCTGTTGTTGCGATATAGTAGCATCCATGAAAGCATCATTCCAAACAATATTTCTTTCTTTACGACTGGCGAACACTCAATGTGTCAGTTGTTTTCCACATGAAAACTGTTCAACAAAATCAAGGTACTTGACATTGTTAAATATAACGCCCATTCTTATGGCATGCACGTAGGTATAAATGGTACAGAGTCTTAAATTATTTCTGGGTGTGAGTTTGAGAGGTTATATACGAGATGATATTAAAGATAAATCATAAAGCGTTGTCTGGGCAAAATGCCATGATTCCCACGGCATCAAATTGCCCTCCACGTAATCCTACTACGTTCGCTATATTACACGATTCTTTAATAATATTATGAGTAGTAATATATAAGTAGCTTCAGGGTGCTGTTTATAATGTCTGCCTTACAATAAAAAATGGACTTGACGAAGAACTTGCGTGTTCAGTTCATATGTTATCTAAACTTAGGCAGTCCCGATTTAGTCCGCGGGTCAGCCCTATTTTAATGTCATAATTTAATTACCTAATTGGCTTCAGAACAAAAATCTGAAAAATATCCAATCTATATAAAGTGACTGCGC
>JAHZMV010006009.1:0-57842 GCA_027743765.1 Coecobrya sp. COE2
CTGTAGGCGGTAGGCGGTAGGCCGTAGGCGGTAGGCAGTAGGCGGTAGGCAGTAGGCGGTAGGCGGTAGGCAGTAGGCGGTAGGCAGTAGGCAGGATTGAAGTTGCCTATCTTTTAGGCAGCAAACAAGCCAGCTGAGGTGAAGCATGGCAGCAGAAGTAAAAATATGGGTACTGCACGTCTCACGATCTTGTTCTCTTAAAATGTACTCAAGATAATTTCATGGGTTCACATCTTGAGTATATAACATTTACATGGGTGTATTTCTATCTTGAAGAATGTCCAGAGAAGGAAAAGAAAAAAAGTTTCGATCACAATTAATGAGCATGAAGTCTTAGCAGCCCATCTATTTGAAATGCAACACGCAGATCTTTCTTATATCCATTCATTATATTCAAGACGAGGTTGTTGGTGGAAGGAGAAAAGGAAGGAAGCAAGACATTGCACTCGAGTTGAAACTTTCTTAATTTAGCAATCACACAAATACATACATACATAATACATATTATGTACAAGTGTGTTATGTACATAAGCAAGCGAACTGACATGTCTACAAAAAGTACATATCTATACGCAATGAGAAACTTGTGTGCAATTTAATGCCCCTGAGATTAAAGTTGTAAAAGGAGAGAAAGAGAGACGCACTCCTGTTTGCTTGATGTTTGTCAATGGCTCCGTTCATGTTCTTACAAAGAGCACTTCCCACTCACAGCAGCCTCATGATCATCATCAATAAACCAAAGAGTAAAGTTGGCAAGTTTACTCAGTTAAATGGGATGTCTTGATGCAGATATTTGCACAACTCTTTTTCATGCTTATTTTACCTCTTAAAGTCTTCATTACATTTAAAAAAGACTTCGTTCCTATATGTGATCGATGTGGTATGCTATTGTATGCCCCCTTACTCGAAAGAGATGCCAAGAAGACAAGCTCTTCATCTCCATGTCTATTATAATCCTTTGTATTAAACTATGAATTGATGAATGTTACATGTTGGTGCAAAAGTGCGTATGTAATGTAAATACCTAAGTAAAGTATGTGCGTTTCCACTTCATTCCTAGATCTTATTACGTAAATTCTTTATAATTTTTTGCCTGCGTTATGCTTACCTGAATGGAAATACCCAACGACTGTAAATTTACTAACACGAGGATGAATGAGAATGATAATATTATATCGCGTTTACTATTTACAGCATATTATTTACATACATCCCATGGAGTTTCATTTTGCAATGAGTATCTAAAAAGGATTGTGCTCTATTGGTATTGAAAAAAATCACACATCGTCAGTTGGAGAATAAAGAAGAAAATCTGTTGAGTATACACCTTTTTATGCTATTGTGTGCCTCAGCAGTACTTTGCATAATGACATTTCAATAAAACTCTCCACTGACTGCGATTATTCACGCTGTGAACATTTACAACAAATGATTACATACATTTTCACAATCAAATTGATAATGATGAGAAAACGAGAAACATTGCCTTCAAAATGTTTGCGCCGGTTGGAAATCGTATGAATTGCAATCTTTTAACTAGTAAAAATTAGGACCTCGCATTTAAAGCATTTTCTTTTTCGAATATAATGTGCATGCGGATTATTGGGGACAATAAACTGGAAAATATGAGGAAAGTATGTAATGTTTCATTTTCCTATATACTTTTCATTTTCGTTGTGCGTTTAATTTAATGTGACGACAGCAAGGGGTGCATTAGAGCATTAAAATTTATTGCGATTGAGCATATGCTGCAGTTAATAATGAAATGTTTCGTTTTGTCGTCAACCAAATATTGAACATTACTGCTACATGAAAGTTTTTCGTTCTTCAATTTAAGTTTCTACTACGCACGAAAGTAAGTCCAACGCGTTTATAGTTCATACGGGAAAAAGCAAGTTGACAAGAGTTTTATATCACCCTACTGAACAATAACGAGAAAGTCATGAAACTAATTACAGTGAAATATTTGTTTTCCACTTGCGGAAATCGTATAAAATATTTCCACTTGACGTCTTGACTCCTACGCCATAAAGTCTGTAAATGTTTCAGCACGGCTGCAGCGATCATTGCGTAACCAACGTCCATTCTTTATTCGTTCGCAGAACGAGGTGGTGACATTCATGCAACAAATTTCGCACGTTTATATTTAAGAAAAAGCTCTTGTTTCTTCCCTTAAAAATATCTCATTTTTACATACAAAGGTATAATTTAAAAAAACATAACCGGACCTCTATCGTAAAATGAGAATTAAGTTTTAACGAACAAATAAGGTTGTACACGCCATCGTAAAACACCACGATGATGTTATGAATATTCTTTCCTACAAAAAACCCATTCCTTAAAAATATTCTTATTTTTATGCCACTTTAGCATGACTAACTTCTTTCGAACCGAAGTAGTGTAGAACATTTTTGTGTCTTATTCAGTCGTCGTAAATGTGGAAACTCTTGCTGCAAAGTGAGTGGTAAGAAAGATGTTTGGTATGTGTGCGTACATGATACTCTCTATTATTTAGGCAGTCCAGGGAATTTGAGCACCTGAAATAGATCCCATCAACAAAACTCTGCTTTCATTT
The DNA here is from genome assembly GCA_027743765.1 of Coecobrya sp. COE2. NCBI lineage: Eukaryota > Metazoa > Arthropoda > Collembola > Entomobryomorpha > Entomobryidae > Coecobrya > Coecobrya sp. COE2. The sequence continues at coordinate 2,576 of JAHZMV010006009.1, forward strand.
CCTTGCAACGTAGCAAGTAAGAGCTCAGCACAGCAGCAGCAAATTCCACACTCCATCAGCTCCAGCTAAATAATGCCAGTTAAACTTTATAAGGATATCACCACTGACAGTTCATACATGAATGATATGATGTAGCACTAGCTCTACCCTATCCTTCTTTTTCCAGTACATCGTCGGATTAACGACCTGCTGCTGCTATTATTACACTTTTTGGAATTTTATACCCGGTTATGGAAATATGTATATCCATATTCCTCTTTCCATGATAATAATAACCGACCAACAACGGCAGCGGAGAGAATGTATATACTTCATCGCACGCATATTACGCACATCAAACCCTGGAGTATAGGAAAGGTAGCCTGGCATGGTGCTAACCGTGTTAAGATATAAAAGAAGCCGAAACAGGTATCCACTCTTGAAAGCTAATCATTATTTCATTTCTCTCCAACCGGGAATCCAGGCATCTGCTTCTATCTTATCCGTCGTGTATCATTTCACAGACATTATTAACTTCCCTTTTCTTCCTATTATTCTTCCGTATCTCTCTGTTCACTCTTATTGCTAGCCTTTATATATCTCTTTTGCTGGATGCGTACAAAAATATCTACATTTCTACAAGTCTGGCCGATTCACTCTCTTTCAGCCAATGTCATGAATTTTATCCTTATTCGTCAATGCTCCTGGGAAATTCCGGACCTTTGACTCTGCTCATTCCACCTAATCCAGAAGACTGCAGTAGACACGCCTGAATGAAATTTATAGACTGAAACGACCAACGGGCTAAAAACTCCACGCTACAATAATGCAGAGGCGGCACGACAATGATATTCTTATAATACCCTATTATTTATACCCACCACGACCAGTCTAACTAACTACCTATACATCTTTGAAGATAGGTGAATAGTGAGTAATGATAACTTTGATAACGCAAGTGGCGGCAGGCAAGCCAGTCCAAGTATGGACTTTTTACTTCAAGGTAATGCGTAGTAGTTTTTTAACGAAAGAAAGAAAGCACTTCGTTTACAAGTACATTCAGAATATGTATTGATGTTCCAGGTTATAAGAAATATCTTGACTTTGAAAGTTCACACTACAAAATGAAAGGGCAATATATACCTAATATAATTATTGCCATCACTGCATTTACTAATGATGTCTACACAAGGACATTAAAAATGTCTCAATATCCAGATAGGCATCTGTGTGTAATTGCCTGCCAACTACAAGAAGTATCAGATAGGTAGTTTCTTTCCGGTTCTGGTAATGCTTTATCTCTGCGTGTACAGTAATTCAATACAATGTCCGTCGTCTTCTGTCATTTTGTACCATTTATAAGAGAATAACAAAACAGAAAGAGGGTAAGTAAGAGAATGTCCGACATGTGTTTATACGCATGTAACATAAGGGTCGGTTCAGTGGCTATAGGTATTCATGTTTGTGTGTATTGTTTACGGTTTTACGGAAGCTCACTTATACCTATTATTTGTAATGGGGTAACTAATAATACCAGAAAGAAGCAATAATGCCAATAGCATATTTGTCGTAATCCCACGAGTCAACGACAGTATTAATAAGGAACCATCGCAGTAGCGTAGGAGGGTATTTTGACCCTGCTTGATCGTTACAACACAAAAGTTGTATGACTTCATACACACAATACACCAAAGAAAAAAAGGTAGGACAAATAGATGAAAAAAAACTGAAAAGGAAAGTGATCAGGTTACCGGATCAATAATTCCCTTCTGGCTGACAGTTTAGCCAAGACAGACCTTTTTTTCTTAATTTTCTGTTTTGTCATTAATCTTGGATTCGTTCAATATTGATGATATATGTAGTAGCATTATTTACAGGAGGTAAACTTGGCATTGGCATTGACAGTGCAGGACTGCACCTTCAATTTCTAATTGAAACAAATCCAACAAACTCCAGCAACGAAATAAGCAATATTGCATTTAAGGTCTGATGTAGCAAGCGGTCACGTTAGCTAAAGTTGTTTTGTCGTTTTGAGATATACAGTGAATTAATACAAAAGTAAACATTGACTAAACACATTTTGTTTACACTAATATGTACTCTGACATAAGCCAACATGAGGAGATGCCAGCGATGAGTCGTGCTCACTCACATATTTTTCACTACATCGCATCTGCATGCTGTCTTTGTCTTGATTGTCTATCCACTTTATTCGATTCCACTTTCAAGTATGGGATCTCTGTTAATTGGCACTTTACAATCTCTCAAAGTTTATATAAAATACCGTGCCGACCTGTAAACTGTGTCCATTAGCGAAAGTTCTCTGCTGAATAATTACTTGAATGAGTGTACATACGTTTCTACAGTTGTTGTTTTTCCTTTAATTAACAAAAGTCAACCATTTGAAGACTGAATCATCCCATGAAAATGGCTTTTATTCGCTTTCGATCAGTTCTTAATGGAGTCTTTCATTTGCATGTTCGCACAATCACGCACCAAACACTCCTTACAAAGAGTCGTTAGCGTAAATGAGGGATGATTTACGAAACGAAGAAAAATAAGCCAGGCCAGGATGAATCATCAATAAGTATTTAAGGTGGGGAAGAAGAATTCTAATATTATTGTTGTTATTCAACCTTCTTAGTTGGGCTTTCTTGTACAATAGACTTGATTTTTTTGCATTGTTTTCCATCTATTTGAACGTCCCTTAAGGAGTAAAAGCAAAAAAAGCTTTTAGAAAGAAACATATCAGTGAATTGACCAAAATATCAACTTCAGTGATCGTTAAATTGTTGTAGATGATAAATTCGGTATGAGAAAGATGACGAAACTGACAAAAAATAGTACATATAAAAAATTAGTAGCGAGATGCATTCCAATAACTTTTGAAAAATAGACGTGTCACAAACAAAGACAAAGTAATTTGATATAATTTTAATGAAACGAAATCCCTACTGCTAATTTTATTCTGTCCACATATTATGACTTTGCATTATAAACGTAATCACACCACCAGTAGACTACAAACAAGAAAGAGAAAATTCGTGAAACTAGTAAGCAATCTATCTCTTTCATTGCTAATTCATTAATGCATTCATTACTCATTCAGACATCCTTTGAGTTCTCATCTCTGCCTGCCTGTCTGCCTGGGACAAAATTAATCTGTATCATTGTGGTAACCGAAACAATACTTCCATTCTATATCTAACCAGAGAAGAGTAAAGCGAGAGGGAGTCACATTATCTCATTTTGTGTTTGGATGATGTTTGTATGCAAAAGTGTATTAGTTGTATGTTCTGATTCTCACTCCTCCAAACACCACGCCGCCATATCATCCACAAGTGAAAGTTTTGTCATAAAAGGCGTAATTGTTTGAGTTCTATGCATACATAATAGAAGCTCACGGAATAGGAAGTAAAATCAAAACTTCCCTTTCTCCCTTTTCTCTTCGATTCTCTAGCATGAAGCGACAAAAGCATCACGAACGCGGAAAATGTTGCTCTCATAAATATATAAGCGAACAACAATAAATATACTTAAAACTTAACTGTACGGATAGTCAGAGAAAATATATGGGTTTCCTGTTTGTGTTTGACTGACTGGGCATCGCTTGTGTTTATTCATTGCATTCAAATGCATTCATTCAAATTGCATCCACTTTCCCTTTCATCATTTCGGTTGCATGATCTATTTCCCCGTCCACGTCCCTCATTCTTCATGTGATGTGCTCTTTCTCTTCCAAACGCACATATACACACACGCCATGCGTTTGTGACATTTCATAATTGTGTTTCATTTCGTGGAGACGGGAAGGGAAAGTTGTGAAATTTCTGGCAATTCCATTCTCCGAACACAGCGTACCCAAAGTCTCATCATGGAATACGTTCTTCCATGAATATTATGGCATGCTTTCTTTTGTACAAAGGCTTGACACATCCAGAACTTCCCTATGGCTTTTATTAAACCAATCTGTGGACATTTTATGTAGTTTGTTTTCTCCGTATTTTATTATTATTAGACAGTGTTTTCGCTATTCTCTGTTATATAAAGCGTATACATACTCAGAGTAAACATTGTTGTTGTATGATGCATTGTAAACTTTTTTGAAGTGGAAAGTTGCATGCCGCTCTAGGCATCAAGCAGCATAAAATTCAACAACAAAACGTACAGCGTTGTCGTCTGTCTGGTGTATATATATTGGTATATGTACTACCCTATAAAATCAACTATAAAATTTTTCTTGGATATTTTTTCCTTACAAGCTGAATTCATAAAAATGTACCGATAATATAACATCGGCCAATTTTCCCAGCGTACACATTTGGTTTGTTTGAACCAAAACAAAAAGGAGATGGGTTATTATGTTTGGTACACTTGTGTACACATTTGTATTAGGTATTATGAGGACGGCAAAAAGCGTTCCTTCTCCCAGTCTTTTCGACATTGTATAAACAAATAATCTTTTTACACATAGCCACCTTCACACACGTGTACTTAGAATTCGGGAAGAAAAGCATACATTTACATAACATACATATTATACTGCGTTGCGTCTGCGACACGTACACATAGATATCCGGTTACTTTTGTGCGCTGTTTCTTGTGTAATAAAGACATTACTGACTGCTGCTGTCTTCTGTGCATATTGACATTCGCACAAGAAGTGAAACAAGAGAAAAAAGTGTAAACGCCACCTCGACCTCCATCAGTGTTAATAATACTTTTTATCACAACGAACGTGCAATAGAGGGAATGACAGATAGAATAGAGAACAACAGTGCCACCGAGAAAGAAGCTGCCGAAAGTCGGAAACGAAACCAACGGCTGTCTTTTCTAAGGCATTGAGCGACCAAGATAGCAAATACCAGCAAACATTTACTTTTGAAATCTAAGCAGACGAAATGAACACCGAAATATACTGCTACTTTCTTTACACACCCGACTGAAATGTATGTAGACCATCTTTGTTTTGAACATGAAATAAAATGAAATATTAGACGTTCTTACCGAATGCTATCTAGAACATTGTATGCGCGACGACGAGCTCATATCATACATTTCTGTATAAAGTATTCTGTAATACTATGACTAAACCTACTATCAGTTTCCGTTTTCCTTTATCGCGAAAACTGGCTCAAGAAGGAAACCTATAAATTCCACCTCTTGTTCATCTTCACATATTATGCAATAATAATATTAATGTTGTAATATGCGTTTCAGCAAAGAAAGAGTTCCAACAAGTCAAGTGAAACGAAGATTCAAAACGCACAAGTCAAAGCACAAAAGGGAAGAAGCTGTGCAGTGTACATTGGGAGTTGAGAAAAAGACAAGGCAATGGTTTTCCAGTTGATGATGATGATATTGAATAAAATGGAATTGGCTTCACTTCTTCCAAGCAGCGTGAATAGTGTAGTTTCAACTCAGCTTGAAGCATGTACGCAATAACAATATGTATGCTCTCTTGTCAACTTTTCGTGCATAAAAAATTCACTGCTTCTTCTTTACGATCCCAAAACTTTAATAATAATAATATGCAAAGAGTCGTCGACTTGGGTTTGCCTTTGTGCTTTTTGCATAGATTGCAATACCATTACATATTGGTGGTGGTGGTGGTGGAAGTAGCCGAATTGATATAACCTGGCACATAACCATGAGAATTTTTTAGAATGTAAACCAAAAGAACTGGAGTTTTCTTTTTCCTCTCTGGCCTGTTCTTATACTACTTTTCTGTTCTCTGTTGAAAGAAGACTTGGAGCAGCTGTATTGAATGGAATGTGAAACAGCACACGGGATGAAAAGAAAGAAGACAAACACTCTATAGAAGTCAGTGTGTGTGCACAAGAAAAATATGAGGAAGGAAAGACAATATTTTATCATTCCATGTGGTGCTACTTAGATATTTATATCGCTGGATATGCAAATTTATCAAATGTTTATAAGAAAATATAAACTGGCACAATACAGCTTGTGAATAGACTACATTATTATCTTCTTTTTGTCAGCGCTATTGTTGTAATCACACATATGGAATACTTTTTGGTGGTAACTCATTCATTTTGCATAACAAGCTGGAATGTACTTTATTAAAATACACTCCATTAAAATAGGCATACATATATGCTTTAAGCCATCCCTAAAATATACATGTTTTTCGAATAAAATTTCGAAACCATTTCGTAGATGGTTTCGTGAGATTTCTTGTTTTAGTGGTTTGAGTTTACAAAAATTTCGGTTCTTATCACAATAGATTGCTTTGTTTTCACTTTTCATCTACAGTAATAGTAGGGAAATATTGAACAGTCTACTTATTTACAAATCTGTCAGCGTAATTATGAATGTTTCCTTCCAGATGGTCAAAAAACTAAATTGGGTTCTTAAAAACTTTAAATATGTGAAGACAACACCATAATATGTTATATATGACCATGATTATATGTATGCGATAAGATGGAAGATGTATTGCATTGTTGCATAATATGTACATACTATACATACGTGAAATGAGTGTTTAAACGAGTATGCAGTATGCACCATATATAAATAGCAAAATTGTATGCCTACACGAAGTTCTGAAAAAGACACGGACGTGTTTTGCTTATCTAAAAGAAGAGTAAACACCATAATGTTATCAAGTGTGTGGATTGGATTAGGGTCTTAAAACTCTGTTTTCCTTCTTCTCCTTTTCTCTCTCGACGAAGTTTCTTAAGTAAGTAGTTTAGACTTTTAACAAAATAGCTGCTTTCAAAACCAAACAGAAGTTCCTCAGGCAAGACATGCTCATTCAACAGCCTATGAAAACAAAAAGGGAATGCAAGGGAAACAATTCAAAGTGGAAAATTTGTTTTTGTAAGGCGAAATGTCGTCCAACAACAAAACGAAAAAAGTATACGTACCGCATTGACCGACTAAAAGCGCCCAGAAAACAGCTAAAGAGGATTTCCATTAAAAGTGCCCATAAAGCAATAAAGTTAAAAGAAACAAAAGGCAAGGCAAAAATACGTTTTACAAAAAATAACACTTGAATGACCAGTTCAATCGTTCAAAAGTCATCTCTGTATATGTTATATTCTTGCGTGTATATATGCTAAGCATAGTACGTGTGTACATGCCAAACGACTTCCATCTTTCCACTCTCTTTCAACTCACCAAAGAGAATGGCACAGTAAATGGGTATGTTATCATCGGAAAAATGTTCGAGTTCGATTAGCCATCGGACAGGGAAAAATAACCCAGCATTCCATGTGTGTCGACGAAATGTATTGTTAGTCGGGAGAATCCCTTTGAAAGTAATACTTTGATGAATCGAACGTTCTACTAGATGTGACGTGCTCTTTAAAGTGCATCTACACAAAGTCACAATAATATATCTGTTGAAAGCATCTACACCTAGCTTTATAATACCGGCTTGGTTGGTGAAGAAAGGGCAAAAGTATATAGAAAATGTGAAACCTTGTAACAACATTTTGTCAAAATGGATGAGGAACAGCTGCATGCAATTGAAGTTTGCTCTTTGCTCTCCTTTCTGTTTCCATCCAGCAAGCATCAAATAAAATTGGAGGTGGATGGAGAACATGAGTACTACTAGCAGGGAAAGAACGGATGAATGAAACCTTTGTCAAAAAGAACATGACTTTTAAGAAAATGAAACTATTGTATTCTTCACCATCATGTCAGCTGAAAATATGAGGGTGTTTCTCATTGCTGATATGAGAAAACCCGGAAATGCACTCTAAAAGGTTCGGCTTAGAAGAAGGGGGTCAGCAGTAACATGATTACGCAAAATGTAAGAATTCCTACAATTTGTGGATACATGTTCCGACTTCAACTATAGCCTATCTATGAATATACATTGTTCGTATACTTTGCCTTTCTCAATTTCATCCTGATTAATCTATTCTTTGATTAATTTTTTTTGCACAGATCTGCTAATGAAGTTTGTTTCCCACTACTTGATTCAAAAAGTGGCAAGTTTTGATTAATAATTCATTAAAACTTTAAAAAAAAATATTATAGTTCATTTACGAAAAGCTTGTAAAAGTAAAGCATTTCTCATATACCTAGTAACGAAGCAGCGAATATTCGAAAAACTACATACAACAGAAACAACAATAGTACGTCAAAGTGTTTTATCATCAAAGTTGTACACAATACAATAATCCAACTTTTCAGACAGCTCATTTATATTTCAGGTGAGAAAATGACATGACCCCCATCAACTTTCATTATTTGGTCCCATCTCCATAAAAAATTTCAGACTAACACTATAACTATCGCCATAACCAACACCCTAAGGAAACGTATTCTCGCATCAGCAGCAGGAATATGGCAAAGTAATCTGTTATATATAAATGTAAGTGAGTATATATACATATCTTTGAAAAGGTCGAATGTATTTTGGAGAGGGGCGAGTCCACCTGTACTCGCCAGGTTTACCTGACACGTTGGTTAGTTAAAATTTGACAAGAAGGCAAGAGGCACAAAAATGAAATAAGCCCATGTTCTATATACATAACGCCAGCGTTGCGTTGTGTACGTGCCTTAATAGCTTGTCTTTCTTGATCCTCATCAACAATAATGATAGAAGTGAAGAATTAAATTGTTATTCCTCTTGAAAATAATGACTCACAACAGTAATATTGTACGTGTGATTTTAGACTTACCAGTACAACAGTTCCTGTGTTAAGTTTACTTTACGCGTGCTATGTTCACTTGCTTATTTATTAGCTTAGTCTCTTATTTTCACCTGTGAATCTTCAACAATAGTTAAATAATTCAGTTATTTATCAACCTGTCCACCAATACCGCTTTGCATACTTTAAGACAGTTTGTAAATGTAAGCCTGTCTACTTAATTATTAAGGGCACATTTCTAGAAAATCCTAGCAATTTTTAGTATCCCCTAAACTCAGGAAATTTAAGAAAATCTTAATATTTCATGAATGAAATCGATAAGCCTAGCACAAAAGGAGATCCACAATACCAAAGAAAACTAAAATGCAAGTTACTTGTTACCTTTCCATAATGCACGTATTCAATACTGTAGCGTAGGAGTTTCTTGGTATTTACTAAAATCCCTTAAAGAAATAGAAATATTCTTAGTGTAATACCAAATCCGATTTTCTCCTTTCCACAGGCAGTTTCCACACACCTTCACCAACAATATCACATCATCTTCACCATCAACATCGTCACTGTAGCATTTCCATTTTTATCTCTAATCAGGGATGTATGTTGTGTAACATTGCGAAAATACATGAATTGGGAAATGAATGAAGGGAATAAAAAGTATATGTTGAAGCAATAGAAAAATATGCAGCAAAAGTAGTCAGAGCAGTGGTTCGGTAGCATGCATGATTTTCCGAGAAGTTTCATGAATAGTTGGAAGTTACTAGGATATATACATATGTACACAGGTTCCTTTGTGTGTGTGTCTGTAGCGTCTTATGTACGGCTCACTTACTTTGCTTACTTTTCCATCTCTGACCGTTTATATATCCAGTCAGGATGAAAACGCACCATTTCTACATGATTATTACCTATCTTCGGTTTTCTCTCTAGTGCGGAGGTGCTTTGTGTAGGTTGCAGGTTGAGAAAAGAGATGCGATGCGATGTCTGGTAGTTGGAAGCTGCCTATTCAAGTCCCCTCGGAGATTAGAGGTAATGGGATGGAAGAAAATGCAATGAAAGTGAAACTAAAAGTGTGCAAGCTTTGAATGTAGAGCTTGTAGACTTGGTTGATAGCAGAGAAAGGAAGAAAGAGAAACGGCAGTAACAGTAACAGTTCATAAGGCATACTCATAACTTACTTCATATAAACTATTACATAACTAATGCATGCTCAAGAGAGAAAATGTGGAAGGAGAAAAGTAACTTTTTTCCTTATTTTTATGCTGGCTTCGCTTCTTCTGCTGATTCTTCTTTCTTTCTCAAAACGAATTCAAGTTCATACATGTCAGGAAACTTTTTCCTTCATTTTTTTCGGTGTAGGAGGGTTAGTGTAAGAAAGGTAATTTTCGCTGAATCCATAACGGTCATGGCCATTTGAACTTGGAGAGCAATATGGAATAAACGTAAGAATATTATGTAGTTAGGTTTAGACCTTCAAGCAAAGTGTACAAAAGAGAAAAAATAGGAGAATATTTTTTTTCCTTCCCTTGCTTGCCTCTGAGATGAACTATTCATGCGATAAGTCTATCAAATAAAATTTCATAAACTCCAGTTGACGTAACTTACCTCCAACCACAAGTGAAGCATTCCTACTTCGAACATTGCCAACTTGATTACGGGCAATGCACCAGTATGTGCCTGAGTCACTTTCCTTCTTGCCGTCCGAAACACTCAAGAAAAAGAGATCACCGCCCGGAAGGAATATTCTTCTACCGTCATTACCTGGACTGTTGTTGAGCAAGAAATAAAAAAAGAAACTCGAAATGAAATTGGTGCGTGAGCGAATAAGTATATACTTTCTCTGCTTAACTGTAATTGAAAGTTGGGTTTTGAAAATCACTCTATTCCAATTTGGGATATCTGGATTGGATTGGGAACATAAAATTGATGCTTTGGTTGTGTTTTTCTTCGCTTGAAAAACAACATAATGGCAGAAGGGTTGAAGTAATTGGTAATGATTGAAATCTCAAATTACCGCATCGTAAAATTCATTACCTTTTATGGCACATATAAGGTTTTGCTAGCCAATAAAGGTAAGGAAACATCATCAATAATTTCATGATTTGGACTTGGGATGATCTCACTCTGATCTTTTCAAGTTCAGTATTAATGATGGCTCCGTCAAAGGTAGATTTTCGACTACCTTTCTTATCACAAATTTTTCGAAAGTATTGAATATTGAACATACTTTGTCTTTTAAATCGTTACAATAATATGTTTGTGGTGTAACGCATCATCGTTCTAATCCTTGAACCACATTTATTCATATATATTTTCCTCCACAAAAGTTATTATAACTTTCATATTGACGAGGGAAATTCAGAAGAAAGCGACTTTGAATAATAGAGTTGATTATATAGCTTATTAAGTTTATTTTAGTTGATGGAGACTCTTCGCCGAATTCCAAGTATAATTTTCCACAAAGTACTTAATTATGCTTAAAAAAGTCATTTCCTCCCTTTGAAAATGAAATGAAATTTCTTTTTTGAAGCTGTTATAATAACTCCTTCTTGTCGATGTTATTAACCAACAACTGCTGACAGAACAGATTTTGCAGTTACTTTGGAGGATCTTGGAACAGCCGACGGATGATCAATGGCTAATGAGGCTATTAAAGTAAAGAATGCATTATAGTTTAACATAACAGGACAGAATAGGGCGTATAATGTTAACTCAAAAGCACTTGTATATACATAAATTTTACATCATGTTGCTTAAATGGATTCATAACGAAGCTTGAGGCCAAATTGGAACGTTCCCATTAAACTTTTTTGAGATTGTCAACAGAAATTATAGTCGGACGCGACGACTCTTTACAACTGGAAAGCAAGTTTTCGTAGTGTAATTTTATAAAAAGTACAAATTACAAAAGATCTGTGTACTTTTCATTGAGAAACATCTTTATGACCGGAAAAGATGCAAATTAATGTCTATCTGTCCACCATTGGCACCAGGACTTTCCCAGAAAACGGCTTGTTTTCTCTCCAGCCCTACATCGTTACATCCTTATTGCTACAAATATATGTAATGATGGTCATCATTGGTGGTATACATTTGAATCCCACTAAACATACGTCTCTTTTCTTAACGCTGCTGCTGCAGACTGCAGACGTGGTGAGAAACTTCATACATTAAAACTATTTTATTGCAGCCACCACCATCGGAACACCTACTTAATATTCTGATCACTCCTCTCGTCTCTCTCGGCTTTAAATTCTGATATCACCGTGAAGCAGTCACGTCGCCTGTCTCTGTCACCACCACCATCTCAATAGTAAACTATTCGACAAGCAACAAAAAACGTGCTATACACTCAAAATATGAACTACCTAGCGTACAATTTAAGAAACCGTTACAAAGTGAATACGTGGTAATGGTAGCTTTAGTCTCGGTCGTTGTCGTCGCTGCGAAGTGATACTCCAGCAATCTTCCGACGGAATCATTTTCTCCAGCTAGGAGTTGGTGGTACCATGTCGGTGGCAACCGACCTGTCATCTTGAACCTCATCAGAGGGTATATATAAAACAGAGTAATTTGTTTATTTTTTTTGTTACTTTATAATTGCATTAGACTATTTTAGTTTGAATTTGCCCATTTGTACAAATGACAATTTGCTTAAGTTTTTAAGAGCCCAAGGCCCAGGCTCACAACAATGTATAATAGGTAAGCTTTTATATTAATAGGCAGCATATATACTTGGAATATACGTTGGATAGAAGACATAATGTTTTATTTGCTGTAATATTTTCTCTTGTTGTGTTACAATGAACGAATTCAAGTACTTACGCGAGCGGTACACTTGGCAGTGCGTATCAAATGCTTAACGACCGCAAAAACGCTTGAGGAAAACAATATCCACATTTTCCATGTGTAAACTGCTTAATGGGGCATAACCGAATTTGGATCTAGAAGCAAATTTTCAAAATACACATTCAACGACATCCATTCACAATGTTTGTAGGAAACACTTATGCAACAGCACTATATGTGTTGGCTTATCTCCTTTTCTCTCATCTTTTGTTTTCCTACTGCTATTCTCTTTTTTCCTCTTGAATTGTGTTTATGCGTGAAATGCGTACATCACTATAAAAGTCAACTTGGGTGAGCTGCATTTCATTTCATGCCATGCCCTTTCGGTTGTCTCTTATTGAAAAGTGTATGCTGAATGTCTGTAGTGATAAATCCACTTAAATAAACCACTTTGCCTCATGGCATCTCATCCAACGTTTATGGAAACCATATAATATATTTTGTTGAGTGAAACCAGCTAAAGGTGCCAAAAATCAATATTACGTCCTTGCATCGTAATCATGTAGAGCATTCAGGGAAACTAAACGACGAAACAAGCAGTTACTTAGCTTTTTACTTTGGCATAGAACAACAATAACAAAAGCCACGATCATCAAGACAATTCTTACGCGATAATGGGAAGCGCAATCAACATAAGCGATAAAATAAAAATGCAACAGTGCAGTTTCTCAAGGAACGGCTTTTCCTTCCTTATTCTTCTTTTTGACAAAGTGCTGTGATCAAGCAGGCTCTATGGTACTAATGCTAGTTTAGTCGAAGGAGCAGCACCAAGAAAATGGTAAAGTTGATGACGGTAATAATGTGCAGCATCGTCAGCAATCTGCTTGCCATATATAATGTCTCCGTCTCTGACTTTTTTCTATACTCAGCCACCACTGACTAACCAACTACTTTCTATTCTGAGCGGAAAAATATGTAAATAAGATGAACTGAATTCAATTCAGTTTGTTGCCGTTGCCGCTGCTCCTGATGATGATGATTTTGCTCTAACGTTACATCTTTTACTTTTCTGTCTCAGGCTGTTTCTATCTTTTTCTGGGTAGAACTGATCATTTTCATCGTCCTCCTCACAGTCATCCTGATCATCATCAGAATGAACTGCTTCATGGGAAACCTGGAGGAAGCTCAAAAGTGAAAAAGATGCGCCTGTATAGTTTCTTGTCTTGTCTACTGCTGAATGTATCTGTTTCCATTGCTCGCTTGCATTCACCGTAACCAACCGCACAGCTTCTTGCAAAGTAGTAGAATGAATGCATGACTTGAACTTGCTTTGTCTGCCACATTCTTTTTACAGCAAGTTGTAGGAGAAGCTGTGTTCGTGTGGTGTGATGATGAGAAGAGTTGCCAGGGTCTGTGCTCTCTCTGAATGCAAATGAGACATAACACTTTTGGAGGGTTCGTCCTAAAATAACGATGCATCCTGCCGCCAAGCTAGAGCAACAGAATCGTTCAGTAAAAATATAATATGAGTGAGTCGATATGCTCTCCTCAGGAACAACTTTTTATGTCGATTCCCTGTTTCTTTCTGCTTCTTTTATTTCTTGCGGGTATCATCATAGTTTTCAATGTAAAAATCTTCTTGTTGAACTTTTCCTATTCGCTACAATCAAAGAGTTCTATCACGGAACCGTTTCGTTTTTGTCTTTTTATTATACCAGCACACTTTGGATCTAGGCAATATACATTTTCTTGCTACATAATAGTAGTTAAAATGAAAATACGTGCTCAATGTAAATTAGACCAAATAACTAGGCAGGGACGACGCTATATTGGTCTTCGTAGTAGCAAAGTAATAATGGCAACGCTACACGGTGAATTATTAGATCTCTTCGAAAACTAGACCCTATAAACCAATGAAACCAATTTAAAAAAGGTTGGGAAAATACTGATTTAATTTCATTACGTTCTTTTCGGATTCTAAGAAAATGACAGTTGTGCATGCTCAATAACTTTTTCTTTCACTGGAGGGCTTCTAAAAACGCATTTTCCACAAAGGATAAAAGATTATGGTGTTAACTTTTATGCATTTGAAAACAGATAAAAATGATTTTTTTCTCCATTATTTCCACACTGTGATCATCTTGAAGATCAACTTTAAATTGTTTGACTTGGGGTGTTTTCTTGCAAGTTTATGAGCAGTCCAATGTACACTGCTGATCTACACATTCATTGTTGTATTTATGCGGAAGGTTTTCTGTTTAATTCAAAAAAATTTAAGTTCAAGATCATTGTTTCTTTAAATTTAGAACAAAAGAACATACATTTCACCTTGAAGTTGAAAACACAAATTTTCTTGTGATCAGACCTCACAATTCACACTTTAAGGATTCAGATAATAAAAGAAAGGGAGATAAATAGATGTACTAAATTATTCCTTTTCATATGATGTTCCAGATGATGGAACAGGATACACCCACTTTTGACGCCTTCTCTTCAAGAAAGCTACAATCTACTTCAAATTTTGGCCTGATTATTTCGGACAGGACTCATCATCTCGGCGCATAAAATCTGAAAATTTGTGAGCTAGCTATCAGCATTTGCAGGCAACAACTAGTGAAGCCGTCATAATGATCATCCTCGTTGTACATGCCCTCAAGATAATATATAAGTAGAGAAAGCCTTTCCAAGAAATTACTTTACATACATACAGTCGGTAAAGTGAACCTTTTAAGGAAAAAGGTACACATTCATACAACATAACTACTTACTGCTTTGTTTCATTTCACATCACCACTATTGAAAAACTTCAGCATCAATGTACATCTGTCTAAAAACTACTTTAACAACATTTCCAACTTGTTTCAACTTCGTTTTTACAAAATTATTTATGTACATGATCGGATCAGGCATTCATCAAACGTTGTCAAAAATAACGAATATCAACTTTGCATTCAAATTATTTACAGCCTAACCAATCATCCCATAATTCTGTGGGCATGAGCTCATTCAAGTAATTTTGGTGTTAACAATCCGCTCAGCAGCTTTCTTGTAAAATATTTTATTAACAAAAATGCCTACAGGCTTAAACTCTCGTTATCTATTTTTTTAATATTCCACGGAAAACTGCAAAGCTCTTTTGATTCGAGAAGATTCAAGAAAAAGAAATGGGTTTAGTGTTTTTCTCAATTCAATCGCGCCCATTATCCATTTATTAATGATGAATGACTCGACGGATTTTATGACCTGTGCTGTACCATAAAAGTTAGCCTTTAACGCTTTTATTTTTCACGCAAGAGAAAAGTCAAATGACAATTTCAAATATGCTTTACAGTGCAGTGATGTGACAGACAACCTACGGGTCAACTCACATAATCCTCCGATTCCAGCCTGGACCAACCCATTACGATAATCAAAGGAATAAGAATCATTCCAGCAGAAGATGAAAAGCCAGTTCTAAAACACACGGTTATTTAACTGTGTTACTGAATATCATACATATGCATAGTACACAATGTAATCAGTTAACCATTTTATTACAAAACATCACATCATAATCTCTTACCGATACCACCACAATAAAATGAGTAGTAATGGGGGTCCTATCCTCATTTTTATCTGTATCATCGTCGTTGTACATTCTAGTGCAACTGGGTGGGGCTCAGAAGCTTTTTATGTGTCATTTTGATAAGATTTTTTTCTCTTAAGAGAGTGTGTTCTCTTGCTACCCAAATCACCAAACCTTTTTTAAAGAAATAACAGCATTACGCGCACACAAGTCATCATCCCTACTTTCTTACTTGAGACCACTATCTAACAGCTTTATCTTTCTGTGAGCAAGCAAGTTTTGTACATAAAAAGTCCGCATGTTCCTTTCTTTCCTTTCGGTAAGCCGTTGCCAGACATGTACATACCATAATATTGAAAACGGCACAGGGTAAAAAATGCAATGTTGTATCATCAAAGTTATTCTTTTGCTCTTAATATAATAATAAAAGATCATAATATATAGAAAGCCAAAAAGGACACATTGTGTTACTATTCAAATCAAACCTTTGCTTTTCTATTTTTCAGGGCCTACTAACAATAAGTCGTTTATCTTCTATCATACCGTTCCAGTTGTACTTTTACCACTCTTATCTAGTAAACTGTTTGTAAGCAAGGCACAAGTCTAACCAATGAATATACATTTTTGTACGCACGCTACGCATATAATTTCAGTAAAAAACTATTCGTCTTGCTTAAGCGCAAGGAACAACGCCACAGGGATTGGCCTACACGAAAATCGGCTCAAAAATGCTTTCTTCTTTTTCTAGACTTGAGATACAGTCAAGATATACACAAAGCCCTGATATTCCGCATGTCTACTTTACGTATAAAACCTACAGCTCACTGCTGAGATACACAAGACATTCCTCCCTACAAGAGAAAAAATAGTTTGTCTCTCATGTTCTGTCGCCCAGAAAACCCTCTAACATTTCCAGGACCGATTGTAAGACATTATATATCTTGTGTCTTGTGCTTGCTTGCAGTGGTTCTTTGGGAAAGTTATAGTTATGCTGGATAACGCTAACGGAGCAATATTTAAACAAGCAAATGCATACCCTTTAATTCACAGTTATTTCGGAACCGTTTGAAAATGCATAACATTGTGTGGGACCTTTTCATCAGAGTATACCTAACAGTGTCTTCAGCAAATGGAATGTTTCATCAGTGAAGGCTTTTAAAAATTTTCCCAAGAGGTTATTACTCACATTAACCTAATGCATATAAGTATTTATTATGTTTTCTCAAGCTCATTTCGAATTCAAAACTTCAGGGCGGAAGTTTATTGAACTACTTATACTTGAGAATTGGATTTAGTTTACTAGGAGCCGACGCCACACAAACATGAAGGTACCTAGTTTTTCTCTTCCTAACGGTAGCAACATTAGTAGTATGGTAGTGATGAAACTGATCTTATCCTGTCAAAATAAACACGCATAAAATCATCGTGTGCACCCATCAATCATCTGTCAAAAGTATCATCAACGTCGCTGTCATCGTCATCATCAACTTTGTGTTTTTTACTATTTTCGTCGGCGGCAGCTTTTGGTATTTGCATATTATTCTACATTATAAGCCTTAAGCAAGCAATCCAGTCGGTTCTAATCCTTTTATCTTATTCTTAAAAACGCAATTTCTAACACGTTGCCTTTTTAGTCAAAATGTATTGCTCCACAAGAGGTTTTTACTTCACCGCAAACACAGAGTGATTGATCACTTTGCCCTGGTTTTTAAATATACTGAAGCATAGTTCTATCATATTTTATCGTTGCAATTAGATCAGGAAAGTGCTTTTTGTCGGGACACATTTATTGCACTATATGCATATATACTTATCAGAATAGAAATGTGAACATTTCATTTCTCTTATAAAAGCACAAGCTACATGCTAAACTTTCGAGTATAATATACAAACGAAAGAAAATTCTGGATGAGCATCTTACAAAGAAAATTACATGTCAACACAATACGTCTGTTCTTTGACGAATTGCATGTACAACATCCATCGAGTAGAAACCTACTAACTACTCTATCTGAAGTACACGTTACTACATATTATGACATGAAAATTTCTATTTCAATATCCTGTGCGAGTACATGGCACATACAATTATTCACATGTATCATAAAAGTAAAAATTACTTTGTCATTGAAGATTTTCCGACACCTACCGAAATGCCGAAGCCACAGAAATGAGATGCAAGCAATGCCAAGACGGCAGTTACGGTGTCATAAAACAGTTGACGTTGTGTGACATGTTGTATACTGTGTGTAATACAAACCAAAAATTTGCTATTATTGAACAAAAACATCAAGACTCCAAGAGCAACACGAGCATCATTTCATCATACATAAACGCAGAGATAATAATGCTCAAGTCAGAGAATAAAAGGAAAAAAACCCTTCCTTCCTCTCCTTCCTTTTTTGTTGACGTATGCGTTTTTCGTCAAAGATATCAATGCAGTTATATAGTATTACGTAGTCGAGATTGAGTCTACATAAAAATTGAAGTCGGAAAGGTAAACTGATGATGATTCTACAATGCAAACAACCCTCACACCGTCCGCAGTATAGCGGCAAACAGAAGGAAAAGATTTGCCTACAATTTCTCCTCGTCTTTTTTATGGCGTGTGTTATTGTAGAAATCTCCATTCCGTCGACTTCCAGACCGACACTGTTTGCTTGACAATTGCGTTATTTCGTAAAAAACCAAGCCACATTTCATTTACGATGCATGCATAACTTTTTTTATGGAATGTTGATGTTCGTGTGTATAATGGAATTTTGTGCGTCATAAAGAAAGCAGGCAATATTGTTTGTATGTAATAAGCCAAGGTAAAATGTAGTAAAATAGAAGGCAGCACATCGCGTCAAAGGTAATTTTTCAGGTTTTTCTCATTCGTCTTCCTCGACTTTCATCTTAAGTAGATTCCTTCCTTCAACACTGGCCGACATGTCACTCACAATTTCCACAGCGAATTTTTCAATTTCAAATGTCATTTTGCTGCTTCTTAGCTTGCACACGTGAATATGAATTCCTATACAGTCAAGCAGCAGTATATACTTTAAGAAGTTTCAATGTTTGCACAAGTCAAAAAATAGAAGTTTATGTACCAACGCCTTCAAAATATTATGCTGAGTAGGAAGGAGTGGAGCAATCATACAAAGAACAAATAGCTACGACGTAACTTTAGGATGGTGTTCAATCTTTCTAATGGCTCAACCAAAGATAAGCACTCTAGATTACTCGGCTCCAAATATTTTGCATAGATACTCATCAAATGAAAGAAAACAGGAAATTATTGCGGTAACCCTTTTTGGAACAAAAATGGAATTGGAAATTCACTGTTTGTACTTAACATTATTGCATACTCCAACTCTATAATGTGAACTTTAATAAGTAAACTTTACTTCTTAACCTCATATTTCTCTTCCTATAGTAGAGAAATAATATAATTACGCAATTCTCAATATAGAGTTTGGTTCATTTGTGGCTGAACACGATTTTTATTTCGTAACTTTTCATTTATTGTATCTGATCATGCTTATTGGTCCGTAGAGTGTTCAACATTTACCCTTATGCGGTAAATGCTTTAAACTAGTGATGTATGAAAAGAAATTATAAATTCAACAAATGTTTCGAAATAGCAGAGCTGCAGTGAAAAGGAAAACAAAAGAAGATTCGTTATGAATTGTGAAAACTTTTTCTACATAACTTTGTCAAGTTTCTTGTATTGTGTTTGATGATGCAAGTATGCACATTTTCGCTTAATGGCTACATGCATTATGTTCTCCGATCATTACTGTTACTGCATTGCGTATATGCATACAAAAGCGCATTACAACAAAAGTTTCCCCATGCTTTACCACCCTTTTCTTTCTTTTCAAGAAGACTCTTTTACTCTCTTTTCTTCTTCTACTGACATTCTTAATGCACTGCACACAGGGCGATGAGAAAATGCATCCAGCTAAAAAAGAGTCTCGTTTTGAATGCATGTACGCACACACACTAACTAACCGCATGCCAGACATTCACCCTTTGCCATTTTTATCTGATTTCTAATAGCTCAACTTTGAATGGGTTTCAGAGTGACAACAGAGCCCACTCCTATACACGATATAGGTTTCTTTCTAATCTCACCGATTCCATACACATCTTTCACATTGTCAGTGGTACACGCGTGCACTGTAACAGTACATTGCATAACACTCAGTATTTCCTTCGGAGAGAGAAAAGAGCAAAAAAATACCTTAAGGCTACAGTTCAGTAGGAAGAGTGAGAGGCTATTCTATGTGCGTATATAAGAACTTTGTTGGTTTTGATCTGGTCTAGCCTGCTTCTGGCCTTAAACCAAGTTTCAGCCACATTACATCATCTTAATATAATAAAAACAAGCTCCTTTCAGCTATTCCGTTGAGACTGTGTATTTGTAAAATGGAAATATGTGTAGTAAGTATCTAAGTTTTCAGACCTACAGTTTCACAAATGGATGGGATGGGACGACAACGACGTTGATGACGACAGTAAAAAAGCAAGCAACGAAAGTCATTTCTTGTACCACCCATGCAACCGCAGGACATTTAGTCGATAAGACCATCGCCGCTCGTAACGTAATGTACATTGCATGGAAATATGTGATATCATAATGTGTTCAAATTACACGATTCCATTCTGCAACACACACATTCACATCACTTTTAAACACATACACACACGAAAGGGTTACTAATTCTCCTTTGTAGGCGAAGAATTTCATATATATCTACTAGTGTCATTGCAAGGAGTACTCTCTGCCTTTCGCTTTATTATCAAATTCGGCGATGTTGTATAAAAAATGATAATGCATTCACCAAACCGGAACGAACCGCAGAATAATAAAATGCTTCACACTTCTACGTTACAATGTAAGTATTTGTGCGTAACAAGGAATGTTATTGTAGCCATTCATATAGATAGATTGTGTTATATTGCATTATTATTATTATCTCAAGACCATTTCCAGTCGACACCAAAACCAAACTATGCCCCTTCCTATTAAACTTCGTACCATCACGTTGCGTTGTTGGCTGGCATCGATGATATTAGCCTTGCCTAATAGCTGATACCGATACCCATTTGACTTTACAACAATAGGCAATCTCCACGCTAATTTGACTTCGTAAGCCTTGAAAATGGATGGATCATGTTTTTCACCCTTCGTCTCAATAAAAGCCCAAGAGTCATATGCGAACGTGTGGTGATGGTGGTGGTAGTATAGAAATGTTATCATCATCATTATTATAAGCGTGTAGTATATTTGTGTGTGTGCTAGTGCTGGGGGCTTTCTGATTTCTTTTATGTATTCCCCCAAAAAATAATTTCTCTCCACAGAAATTATTCCGTGACCCCAAAAACCAGAGATCAGTCATTTAACTAGAAATTATGGCCATATCAACATTCCTTTTACATAAACCCACCAACAAAGGTTTTATGCTAAATAGAAGTATACGGAGATGCATATCAACATCCACAAGCATGAGTATCAACCAGATGTATGTACATTCACCAAATATGCGTGTGTACCCTTTTTCTTCCATTAGGAATTTTAAAATAATATCTTATCACCAGTCACCGCCATACATCTATAAACACAAAGTATTAAAAGGTGATCGTGATTTGATAATTATACAGTATTAGAGTTTTTAAAAGTTTTAGAAAACGTGAGCCAAAATGAAAAATGCGATAGATTTAGCACGAGAAAATTTTCAACGTAGCATAAAAAATAAGAAAGTTCTTGAGTCCATGAGACTTCCTCCAATCATCAAGAATGTGCATTATTCTGGAATTATCGGATGAAAGGCAAAACCACGACAAGGGCTTTTATCAAAACAATCATCTTTACTTTTTACACGCTATGCGTCCATATCATCATTGATCGTCGTCGTCGCCGCTGTCATCATCATCAAAAGTCTTTCGGGATCATAAGGGCAAATGAAGCAATAATCTTCAAACATAAATATCCATCCAGACTGCAAGCCGCCCATTCATTACACTGTCCAAAATACCGGGTTTCCATTTTCATTTCCTCAGTGTGCCGTACCAGAGGAAAAATAATATACTATAAATACTCATAAAAGTGCGTAAAATCGACAATTTTCCTTTATTTCCCGTTGAATTTATTCGTTTTCATATACACTACATCCGTGGACAGTGGTTGACGGTAGTGGCATAAGAGCAGTTTCCTATTAGAAATGAAGAGTCTACAAACATTACATAATATATTACTACGAACACAGATATAAAACCACTACGCCATACACATAACATAATCATAGTGGTAAGTCTATGTCCATGGCACTTTCATTTCCTTCTATGATCAAATCGAGTGGACTCAAGGCAATAAATGTAGTATTTCATCTTCTTTTGTATAAGATAGAACGACGAAAATGCGTGTTCCCCACTGGCTTTTTTCCTGATCTTTGATTCAATTCTGGAAACCCGTCGGCTGTCGTATCGTCAGTCGAAAAAACTTTATCTGCGAACCATCGTATTTTTATACATACCTTCAGATATTCCCCATCTTTCGCCTTCTAATATAGTATTAGTAGCATTGAGTATTATGTACATGGTGTGTTGGAGTTGGTGGTTTTTACTTTTACTCGCCATCACTATACTTTTACGTCTTCACGTACCAAGACGACAGGGAAGTACAAAGTACAATCGTCCCCTTCTTCTTGACAACGACGTTCCTCTTTACCTCCTCTTGCACCACCGGGAACTTTGGTTGATTAGAGTTGTGGGACATTGAATAAAGCAACAACAACATTCAGAGCAATCCACTCTTATTACTACTCTCCCATGAGCAGAGAGACAGCGGAGAATTCCTAATATGGAAAACCCCATCTAAACGGCAAGGAATACATTTATATCTTTCCTTGAATGTTTTCTCCATTGTATGAAATATACTCTGTTTATCTGTCAGCTACTCCGACTGCAGACAAGATAAATATAAAGTGAGCATACAAGGCAGTGAGCAGAGGAGCTGACGGTTGTACAGTTAAATGCAACCAAGAAGCGATGAGCTTGCACCGGCACGTCATGGCAGTTAAAATAGAAAATCTTTTAGATAGATGCGTACAAAAGTGCAATAGCTTCTCCTTCTGCGATAGGTATATTTAACTTAGTTGAATGGAAATAAGGAGTATGGTGGTGGTGGTTGCAGTCGTCGCACAAGTAATAATAATGATGAGGGTGTAGCGACATCCCTCTCCATTTTTCCTTATAAGAAATTATACTTTTCTCACCCATCTTTTTCTCCATCTTCTAAGTATAATAGTATGGAGAAAGCTCAGGTCATCATCATCATCATCATGACCATCAATATAGCAGCGAGCGGTAGAATTGTAGTGGTATTTTCCTCCTGACTTGATCTCCTGTTATAGTTATTCGTTGGTATAAAAGTACAACCTTAATACCTAAACTATTACTTTTCCCTCATAGTTATGTTGGAAGGGAAAGCGACGAAGGGGATGGGAGCTTGCCTCTTTTACCATTACAGATCCAATTCCCATTTCAGAATATCCCCTCTTTCCAACACTCTTCTTCGTCATTCCTTTACACAGATGCACACACGTTTGCTTATAAATACGCAACGACTTCACTATTCTCATCCACCCACCCCAGCACTGCAATAAGTTGACGTTGAGATGCACAAGTGCTTCTTTCCTTTTCCCTCTCCACTTTCTCGTCGATTGTCCCTGAACTTGAACTGATCATAGGAAGTCTTGGCTAAACTGTGATATACATAGTTTTTTCCACCCCCTCTTTTCCTGCCACGGCATTTCTATATACTTTTACCCAAGAATATATATATATATCGACTATTCGTCTTCTTCCTGCTTTCCAATTTCTTTTATGTGCTAAAATACAACTAGTAATAAAATAAGGAATTCCACATGAGTAGAGAAACCAGAAGAGGAAGAAACATCAGACGCGGTGGTGAGGTGGTGGCGGTGGCAGCAGCAGTGGCAACAAGATAAAGATGGTATATATGTATGTATGTAACTTTAAAAAGGGGAGAAAACGTGCAAGAAAAATTCAAGCAAAGAGAATACGATAGAGATGCTCTTACACACTTTTATCTCCTTTGTGTGATCATGTAATATTCGCGTTTGTATTTAGTACATAGTTCCTCCAAAAAATAATATATCTTCCAAGGAGGAGCAACAACCATCTCATATTATTCTTTTGTGCTGTTCAGTGAAGGTGGTGGTGATTCGTTTTTGTGCAATATGCAATGAATTGGAAAAAACAAGTCACAAAAGGATGACGACGTACAATATGCAGCGTGGTCTCTCTATTTTCCATGTTTTTATGTAACCGTACTTTATCGTACCGACTACCGACAGCTAACTTACTGGTTTATATGAAAGAGTTAGAAGTGCACAATATGTTGTATATTGGCTTCATGATCTACAACAAGACATGGAATAACGAAGAGGAAAACTTTTTTGAAGAAGAAAGCATCTAATAATAATAACCATCTTTTCTCTCATCTCCTCTTTCCAAGTGCAACGAACAGGAGCAAAAAAGGGGAAGGTTGGGTTGCGTTGTTTGTTGCGATGCAATTCTTCTACCTCTTTTCTTCAAGAGTGGGGAGGGTTGTAGCAAATATCTGTTTGTTATATACGCGCTGTAGTTATTTCACTTACAAACAATCCAATCTATTTATTTGTACCTAGAAGACAGGTTCTTTTCAAAAAATGAAATAGAGCCACATCCATAAAAATCAATAGGCTAAGCGAAAAAAGGCAGACAAAATGCATCCTCAAAATCATATAGACTGTAACGGCATTTTCATTTTGCTTCAGTTTTTATTGAAGGCATGTCAGGTTCGACAATTGGAAAAGCAGGAAGCAGTTTTAAACTTAACGGGATCCTGCTTGCGTTGCAAACTAATAAACTACCAACAACTTACAACCTTTGTGAGATGTAAAAAGTCTTTATGTACTTTCAATTGATTGGCATCTGAAAAATCAAAAGCTATTTACGAGCTACCTTTTATATTATTTTGCACTCAGGATTCCTAACATGAACAAATGTAAAGGAATGAACTAATCATGTGTGGTACACAACATTTCTACTCGATGAAAACGGAAAAAGGTTAAGAATGAATGTAATATGAAAGGTAATAGAAGTGGATAGAAAAGCACGAAGACGATGAATGCACAACCCGATGCACCATGTGCATACCATACCACATATTCAACCCCACCATCGCTTTCACCGCAGCCCTCCTGAACCAAGTTCAGTAGATATAACGAGCATCTTCGACGTGAAGAAAGACAGTAAAATAAAATAATAGCTTCAATGAATACAAGTATCTGCTAAGCATCATTCATCCATACAACATGTATTTATATTGCTATTTCTCTACTTGTTCATATTGAGAAGGGCGAAGAATATGTTGGACTTTGTGTGTAATGTTTGTGTAATATAAGGTGCATCACTTTGTTCTGTTATTGTCGGCTCGCTCCTTTTATACGTGCCTCTTTCAAAATTTTCCCAGAAACTCAAAACTCCAAAGCCACAAGAGGGAAATTCATCCAGATTTTATGACCTTGAAGCCATTTCGAAATGCAATCTAATGCATGTGAAAGCAGTAATCTTACAATGTATTTCCTATATGCGTATTATATACATGTCTACCGTTTTAGGAACTTTTCTGCTTCCATTTTAGCAGCTGGATAATATAGCTTTTCTACACACTGCTGCTATAATCTATAGTTAATGTCAGTTATATTGGGAAAAACAGAAAAAGAAAACACATAAACGATGTTCGGTTGAAGATACTTGACTGCAATAAAAGTCAGTAGTGGATGGTTGGTTGGTGGTAGATTGGAGTTGAAAGAGTATATATGCATGTACGAGTTTGCAATAGACATTCTTTCTCCGTGACAAAACGACGATGAGAGTGTGGAAAGCACACAAAATCGGAAAATACTTCAACTGAATGAGTGAAAAGCTGTGCTCAAGCAGTCTGCGTGTGTGTCTGTTGAGTTTCACTACAACTTTTTTTCTCCCTACAATATATTTTATAACAAGCAAATTTACTTTCTGTCGTTACTTCTTTTTTTCGCAGAATATCTATTCTTAATAGAATGGGAATAGAATTGCTTTTGAGAGTACTGAGCTCTGTACTTGGTTGTATAACTGTCGATTTTCAACCTCCCCTCCCCATTTCCTCTTCTCAATCTTCAATTCTTTTATATTTTGTACTTTCTCCTCTCTCTCTCTCTCTTCCGTTTTAGTTGGGTAACAGTATGGGTATGTTATGTGATCGTGATCCTTTGGGCTTAGGGTTTAGGAAGATAGCTTGGGAAAGTTTAAGGGCATTTCACTGTTTTCTTTTAATACGTATTACAGCTCTCCAGCATATATTGTATCATTATCAGTAGGGCGTTAAAGAAAAATATACATATGCATTACACACGCCATTGTAGTGTACTTTTATTTTTGTTATCAATGCATTATGTACTTTTGCAATGGTCTTATAGGTTCAGGTTCAGTTTCGTTTTGTGAGATGAGATGGATAAGTTCCACAAAAAGAAAATGCGTGTCTCGTGCCTGCCTGCATCAGTCAACCAAGTTTAGTTTGGAAGTGTAAGCCCATCAGAGGAAGAAGAGAAAGACCTTTAGAAAGATTGTGCATTTCGCCCTTTCTCTTGGGAAAGCCATGGGATTTACTCTGCACCAAACATCAAGATCAACAGTCTGTTTTCTATGCATTACTTTTGCCGTTTTAGGATTTGATTTTCCTATTTCCTTTCTTCTGTTTTCTCTGGGAAAAACATTCACAATCTTTTACTGTTAATATAATCTATAAGATGTATATGCATGCGTACGTGCGTATATTTATGTGTGGGTATTTGTGAATGACTTTTCCCAGCATAGTCATCTTGCTTTTTCTATCAAAGAGCATTTTGTTATTCATCGTGGTTTGGTTAGGATACAACATTTGCAGTTGCACGTATATCTAATACTATATAATTTCCCATTTTGCTTTAGGTGGGGATTTTTTATATTGAATTGTGGATGCCTTTCAGTTTCTAGCAATACATAGCGTGAAAAATATCATTAGGTTTGCACTCTTTGGAGAATAACCACACGCGCACAATAATTTCCGTCGTGGCTCAAGGGCACATACAATCACATGCATCTACTCGTCAGTACAACAGAGGCAGCACAGAGATTTCTGATAATATAAGTGGGATTAGCATATCATTTCCCATTTCCAAGGTCTTTTCTTACGAATTTTCCCCTTGGATGGTTTTAGCCGTAATCATTTGAGACACATAACCATGAATTTTTAATTGCTTTCAGTTTCAGTATAAATATAATATATCCTCATTTTCCCAGTTCGCATAATAGTATACTGTGGACTATTTTTAAGCAGCTTTTAGACTTCCATAGTATACCGTATTATTATATTATTTTGCGTGGATACACCCCACTTTCGTTAAAAAATTTATTTCCCTGAGGTACCTCCCAGATTTCAAATCATTTGAAAAAAGTTTTTACGTGCATTGGAGTAAATATGTATAAAGTCGTGAACCGGAGCCCACATTAACTAACGAGGCATATCTTTATGATGATATAAAATCATGAGACGAAAATAATTTGTTCTCCCATAAAATAAAAAGGTTGATCAGTTTCTTTCCGGTGGAAGTATTATCTTATTCTCCGCGAACAGACAAAAAATCACTCAACTTTATTCCGGTAGAATTATAAAATGCTATGTAACTAGGTATATAATACATATAAGTATACCTATTGGACACATTAATATATTTTTAAGGATACATGCTCAACTTGAATTAGCAGTTGGTTGGTAGTAAACATTTATGTATATACAATGCTCCTATAAGGTTTTCAGATAAAAATATATCCATCTTCTTCTTATTCTTTTTTCAATTTCTTACTACATCTGGAATTCAAATTCCACTACGCAGCTTGAGAAAGTGAATGTCGAAGGATAGAAATTAGGGGTGGTTTCTCGCATCTTGGAAAAAATAAAGTTTTTATACTATACCATCTCTTTCAAGTTATAAGGAATGCTATCTACTTGCATTTCATTCTTTTTCGATTGAAAGTTGTTCGAAATAAAGATGGATTTCTTTCATGGTTGTACATTTTTTATCAAGTCAGGACAAGTGTACACACCATGGCAGTATGAACGGATACATTTTTTACTGGAAGAAGGGTCGGTCGCACAGACAGACTCGCGCCCTCCTTCACATTCTATTGAGTCTTCTTTAGTTTAAGTAGGCATGGGATAGGAAATGACAAGAAGTGGAAAAACGTGACATGTGACATAGAAGATGGAACATGAAATAAATACAAAATGATATATAGAAGTACGTCTTATATTGATGCAGAAAAGGAAGCGGAAAAACGAGAGGGTAGGTCGCACGAACTGCTATAAAAAATTGTGGATAACAAATCTTGACGTTTCAGTAGACATAATACCTTTTCAGCAGAGTGCTAATTGATTATTGAATACAAACTGTATGTGCAGAGTTTCTATCTAAATACATAAGTATAAGAAAATCTTCAATGTTTCTATCTTCGGGATGCACCATAATATTTTCTCTTAGGTATGCATGTGTGTACAAATACTATAAATATGATTATCTATTTATATTATCTTCTTTCTATACATGCATTTTATTTAAGAAGAAAATCGTGAAAATGAAATATTCCACACTGCATCGGTTCCCCTAATTTTCTCATTCCCTTAATTTCTTCTAACAAGTTCATTTTCTCTTCAGACTGCTGCAACGAAACCGCAAAGCTGGCTAGGTGTGCCTATAGAACTGACTATGTATATCTATATATACATTGTCTACAATATTCGTGTGCTTCCTCAATGTAAATATTTTTCCTCTTTTCCACTGCACCGCACTAATTCTATTCTCAAACAGAAAAAAAACTTTTTCACCAGAATTACCAAAAATGTTCTCAACTGTTCGTGTTTATACATATAAACATTCATTCTGACTCATTCGCTCAGTCAGTCAACTCTCCAAAAACCTTTTTTTCTTTGAGGAAAGCTTGTTATCTCAGGTAAATCTTGATAGCAATCTTTCTGTTTGTGTATTAACCCATGCTGTTGAGGTCGACCCTCATCGCGTCTCATTGCACTGTTTGTCTTTGCTTTCATCCATTCCTCAGTAAATTGATCTGGATTTTTTGCTTTAAGTATTTTCATTTGTTTCTCTTCCCAAACAATGCCACCAGACTGTATATTTGACACAATCTGTGAATACTCCCACATTGCATTGAGTGCGTAGTAATAATCAACAAGACTTTTACCTAGCTACACCCTCTTACGTTTTTAATATCCTTGCCCTTGACAAACAAACAGAATGCAACAGCAAAACAAAACACATAACTTTGCCATATATATTTTTACACTTTTCCTGCCTTGCAGTTGCAGAATAACTATTAATATGTATTGTGTAGCATCTATGTGCTTTATGCGTGACATTACCCAAAAGTAAAAGTAGTATAGTTAACTCCATTTTATTCAAAGAAAACTTTCAACTTTCTCGTTTCTTTCCTTTCATTAATATTTTCTTCTATTTTCACATTGTTTTATTCAGTGTATTTAAATATGCCGTCTACTACAACAAGAAACACACACTTTTGCATGTTATAATACTTTTGCATGCTTTTCATATAATATTAGTCTTAAAGCTTCTGGAAAATTTAACATGTCATCATTCTTGGAAAAGAAAAACAAAACTAAACAAAGCGTTTTATCTTTTCTCTTGAACAAAAAGCATAACTTTTACACTTTCCGCAGGTTATTTAAAAAAATCTTTTTATCTCAGAAATAACGATTCATATGAATATATACACGCTTACAACATACATACAACTCTTTGTGTGCAACTAAGAAAAGAAAGTTGATATTTACTTTTTCCGTCCTTTCAAAGTACACAAAAACAATATTACGACCAAAGCACACATATAGATACATTTAAGTGTGGTGCATACATTATATACTTTGCTAATATGCTTTCCTCTTGTGAATTACCATTACCACACAGTTTGAATGAACGTAAAGTATACTGTTTTAACTGGAAAACTTTGCAAGAGATGATGTGTTTAAATAGGATAGAAAAAGGAAAGATGAGCTCAAAGACAAGTCTCATGATACAAAAAGAGAAAAGAAGACAACAAGATGAAGAAAAAGCCGAAGACGAAAATGACAAAAGAAAATCAGCTAGAAGCCTGAAATGAAAGAGAAGAAAGCGGATGAGCATCATTTACACAACAAAAGAATCCATTTAATCCTGTTACTGTCTCTTTCCTCTTTTTTGCCACGCTGACTCTGTAAGCAAAGAATAAAAAGTCAACAGAAAAAAGTTGTGCGTGTGTGAGTGTGAGTTTTTAGTTAGTTTAGTGGAAGTCGGATTTTCTACTTGTTTTGCTTTTGCTCGTTCAGTTTCTTGTCTTACGAATGCATTATATAATGTGCTGTCCCATTATTTATTATTTGGCCCCTTTGTACACTGGGAACAGGCAACCGTTCACTAAACCTTGTCTGCCAGACACTGCCTTTGACAAGCGTGTAGGTGTGGGTCTTGAATGAAAGAACAGGTAATTGATGATTTGCTGAGGAAGGAGAATCTTTCTTTTTTTCGTTTTAAAACTTTCAGATTTTATAATCTGTGTGGCTTTTATCTATAATATGCTTTTGAGGTTGTGCATTCGTTTCAACTTTGTCGACTACTACACATCTCATCGTCACTTTTTTGCTTATGCTTTCTTTTGTGTTGTTGTTAGATCCATATTATCCAGCTTTGGAGCATGACGTTAATGTACCCGATAATTACCTTTAGGCAAGATTGTGCCTCCGCTCCTTCTTCCTTTTGGCAAAGTTAAACTTTTGTTTATTGAATGGTGCTGTTGATGATAGCACATGAATAAAAGCTGACGGTGCAGCTGTGTGAAAGAATTTTATGCTGAGAAAATCCAAGTTACGATTTTGAATAAATCAAAGATTACGTTTACAATAGAATTTCTCTATTATATACCAGTTTTAGGTTTTGTCTGTAGGTATAGACATATAAGCGCATTGTATATTGCTAACACTCCAGTCACTCTCCAGCATGTTTTTGCATAGAATAAATAAACATGACGACATGTCATCGGTGTACATGTAGGTGCATAAGTAGAATTTAAATATCCATAATCAAGAAAAATGACTCGGCAACTTTCTTGACTGGGAAAAATAAGTGGATAATTTTTAAAGATAACACAGATAGGTAAAACGCGCCAGCAGAAGAAGACCTGGCATATTATCAAACGTATGTGCCGACTATCTTGCTGTTAATTATTGGCGTTTAATTTTTCTTAGTTTTTAGAATCTTCTTACTTGGGTCTTAATCTTTTATCTAGGATTCATTATACCTGGAAGGATCCTCCACTGATACAAGGATTTAATGAAATGTAAAACCAAATAGTAGGAAATCTTCCGTACAAGTTGCACTTTCAGTTAACTTTCGTGTACATATTTAAACACTTCAAAAATGTGATGAGCATGCGTAGGGGCTCATTCGAAATACTATACATATATCCATCTCGTATGAAAAGATAAAACAACCACGAAAAAAGATTAAGATACGAAAAATCCATCTTGTTCCTGGTTACTATAATAAAAATGCCAACCCAAGTCTTAACTGCATCCTATACAATGCGTAGATCATTTTAGTTTACGAAAAATCTCCAGAATATATAACACTTTCAAGTTTCAAGTGGGAAAATCATCAAATGCAAAGTGTCTGGATGTGTTGGGTGTCATGTCATGTCGTGTCAGCTGCATTATTGTTTAATGATCGCCACTATCATCATCATCACTGTGCAAAAGAAAATTTTCGCTTCACAAAATTGTACAAACGTGTTTTTCCTGCATTTTTTATCTTCAATGTCGACTATTCCAGTATTCTTCCTCGTTGTTGCATAATCTAATGCCACCAACACGCACGCAGACATAGCGCAGCTAATCTTGACACGCATACATTTACAATTTAGTAGTATAAACATTCATGGGTACTTTTTCGTGATGTGTTAGGTTGCATGGCTATAAAAAATTCAGAAACATCAAAAATGAAATTCATCACAAAATTCAACCGTAGTTGAATAAAAGTTGTAAGGGATTTTTTGGCGAATGTGTACATATACACTGATGTGAGTAAAGTAACCATTATGTAGATTGCCATATAAATTGTGCTTATTTCGTTGGTCTTGGTCGTGTGGTTTGAACCATCAGGAATTATTAGTTTCTACATAAAAAGGCTTTTCTTGTTTACATTTTCCTCCAAATATTCATCTTCAGTAAAACTTCTTTACTAAAGGAAAAATCGTCCCATATTCACCACATTTCATGTTACCCTGCTTTCAAATATTACTATACTTTCTCACTATTCAAACAACAACTATTCATTCTTTTTTACGACGAGACGACATCTTAAATTTAGGATGCGTGTATGGCTAAGTAAGTAAAATAGGAAAATGCATTTTCTCGCTGATCTGTCCGAAGACACTTTATTCAACCAAGCTCCGGCTCCGGCAGCACACAATATGTGAAGGTTACATTAATGCAGCATAGCACAAAAATACAAAACAAATATCGTCAAAAATATTCTCCATTCTATCCAAGACGAAGACCAAGTATGCCACATGGTCCAGTTCACATGGCATTTCTCCATCGTCTTTCTTAAGAAGATGCACGCTAAGCCGAAGAAAATAAAGAATGAAGTAAAGGCGTAGACGTGTAGTGTGTAGCCTTTTCATTTAAACTTTCAACATAAACTGTCTTACATACATTTTGTATAACCGGGCATGAGCATGACAAAGAATATATACATATATACATACATCACATAAAGTTAATATACAGTTTCTTATATTGTATAAAAATCTGGTTACACATCCGTCCATTTTACCCGTCTGTCCATTAGTTTTTTGTATGCTTGTCAGTCGTGCAGCTCCCAGACGAAAATTGTATTTATTTTTCCTTGTCTTGTCTATTTCACTGCTCTTGTATTTTACTCTCTTCTTGACGTAAAAAAACTAAGTCTGATCTGTTGTCTTTTTCCTTTGAAGAATTGGCTGACGACAGACGTACAGAGAAAAAAGAAGTTGGAAAGGCACTTTTCGCAGTATTACATTGGTCACCAAAATAATATAAAACATAATATTTTACAAAAACTCAAAGTAGCCTTTGTGCAAAACAAGTTTTTTTAAAAGTGCAAAAGCCATATTCCTTTTACGAAAGTACTTTTCCTGCCAGCACAGACAAAAGAAAATTTATATACTGTGGTGAAACTGGAATGGAACTGACTTTGCTGCATGTGGCTCATGAAACCATAGGGGAAGAGTTCTCTTTAAACATAATATTGCGATCATTACAACAATAATAATTCTGTCAACTGCACAAAGTCTTTTCTATGCACACTGTGCACATTAAAAACCTTAAATTTTCCTTATCGCGCTATCATTTGTCTATTTTCCACAGATGAGTTTGTAAAATATCTAGATAAGCTATTTACTCACTCACTGCTAGACAAAGAGTGTATTCATTCCAAACAAGAATCACTCATTCATTTCCAAACATTTCATATTTCAAAGGTACGCGTTATTGAAATATCAATGATCATTTACGTAGTACAGCATTTATATACCTATTCAAAAACGTATGCTGTAGTTAGAGAATGAGCATGAAAACTTTACTGGACCAACTTCACTGTTGACTGTAAGTATTTGCACATACATATACAGAAATGCACGAGTTCATAATCATAAACACTCTACTCTATACACATCGTAGTAAGATACGAATGCGGTTGCTCTTGATTTGTAAAGCCTTACAATTACTTACTTATGATGACTACCCTAACTTGAACATGAATAATATGTGGATTCATGTAGGCTCGTAAAAATTACATCACTGCATACTATATTTTAGACAAACGATTATGATGTGACGGTTATAAGTATGCAGTCACTCAAGCATCCAGCCGTGGAGAGTGAAGAAAATGGTTATGACGTTATTTATGCTACTAAAAATGCACTGTATGCATTTATTATTATATTTATTATGATATGGCCAGATGAGGTATAAAGTGTAGTACATAATTTTACACGCGCTTTGAATGCAGCTTTTGGTCTTGGTCCCAGGCCCGATGCAAGGTAGTAAAAAAATACGTCGTACGTGCACACAGAAGCGCGACGTTATCATCCTTGCTTGACAGAACAACATAGAAAAAAATTTGGTGAAGTTGTACATAACATGTTTCCGTCTTCCTTCGTTTCAGGAAATAGATACCTCATTATGAGTTTCGTAGAATGTTCCGTGACAATATGGGTATTACCGTTTGATTTGATGTGAATTTGAAAATGTTCTGTGAATTAAATAATGATGATGTTTGTTCCTTAAAAACGCCCACGTTTACGGGAACACAGATTCTTCTAATTTTTATACACACATGTACATAATTTTCCAGAACATGAACGTGAAGTCTCATGTCATTCTTTCTGAAAAAAGATTCATGTCAAGGGAAACATTCGTAACGTGACATACGTCGTCCTAAAATACACTACTTTATAAAAGCGAAAGGAGAAACCGTAACATATTTATTCAAACGAAATTACGATCATTATGTTCAATTTCTTTAGATGTATATGAGGCTGAAAATATTAAAAAGTTATTATGTGACATGACACTATGATTGAACCAAGCAAGGTCAGAAGGAAGAGACAATTTTTTGATGATCTGAATCTGACATGCATATTAACTCAGCATTGCATATTTTCAACCACATTTTTGTCTCATGATATAAGAACGTTCACAATATATGATATTTACAAAGTTCCCATGTTCATGGTTCACAATAATATGCCGAAATGACAATAATATTATTATTAAGCATGTTTTAGCAAGTAAGACTACATAACTATATGAATGTGTATAAAGTACAAAACACAAAAGGAGAATGCTTCATCATCGTTATTCGTTCATCATTCGTTGCAAGTAAAAAAGTGTTAAGAGGGTTTCTAAAAGGGTCTCATTTTCTTGTTATAGCTTCCTAGCATCACATCATTATCATCATTACATTTATCTCTTCACAGACATTTTTTCCCTTAGCTTCATTACATGCACACAATGTGAACATATCGTTGCATCTGGATTCTCATGTTCCGTGAAAACCTTACCGCGTATAGAAAACATTTTCGTTGTCTCCTGCTTAAAGAGATTCCTCCATCTTCCAGAAACGTATATCACAGATGAAATAGAACATTGTGCGTGTAGGTACATTTCATCTGAGAGAATGACACAATTATCAATGTTTGTGAACGTACATACGTGTTAAATACTGAAATTCATTACAGGAGGAGGGGAGGATTATACAATACCATATCATAATCATAATACAGTCATACGTAGGAACATCAACATCATGAAGCACAACAACACAGTCCATCTTTTCATAAAAAAGGTTCCCCTTTTTACGCTCATGCAGTCTATTACGACAAGCATCTGTTACATCTCGTTTCATCTTGTCTACTTCTCTTGTAACAGATCATCAACATCTCGTTTTGACCTTACGGGGTCATTCCAACATGTTTCTTGAGCACTATGATAGCATGGTTGAAAGCAAAAGAATGAACAAAACATATACTGCGCCCCATTCCATGTACGCATATCTCAATGTTTCTTTGCCATATCACTGAATTCATTCCAGAAATAAATGTTCCTTTTAAAGTCTTAAAACTCTAAAAATGCATTTTTATGAATACATATTATCCTTTTTCAGTGTTATGTCATCCAGCGTGAATCATAAATGTCTTCTTGTAGTAAAGCATTACATGTGAATGGTCTACAAGAGAGAAAAAAAAATGAAAAAAGTGAATGAGCCTTGACTTCATTTTTCCCTTCAAACAAATTTAGAAGCCTACGGTATCTTCGTAAAGGTTGTTGTGTGAGGTATGGAGATTATGATGACGAGGGTTAGTGAGGTGTTATATTGTGTCTTCCTTACACACCATCACCATTTTCCTCTACCTTTATGAATACATGTTATGACTAAATACGCAGTTAGTCCATGCTTCTACGAGAAAAGGAAGAAAAGGGGAACTTCATCCTTGTTAGAATCCTGCGGAGATTTTTGTAAAAGAATTGACTCTTTTGACTTCTATTTTTTGGATGCTGTCTTCTCAGCAACCCTTACCAAATGTACGGAGCAATATGCTCATTTCACTTACATTGTTAGTTCTCTTTTAGCAAGACGAGAGAGCAAATATCGTATATAAATGCAAGAAACACCATTAAATGCAATGGGATAACTGTACAAGAAGTCGTTTTGTTGCACTTGCTCCAAGTTTTCATTATTTATGTGTCTTCCACTATTTTTGGAAGTGTTGGCCGACCTATGCTCACCCAGCAGGTCTTCACGCACACGAAGAAAACCGAGAAGAAAACGTACGAAGAGTACATGTAACATAGCAAATCAAGGCAGTAGATCTTTTAAGCTTAACCACAACTTTTAAAACATTGTTATAGAGCAGTCGTTATAAAATATCTACATATTATGAAGGTACATACACATCCACAGACTCATTTAAGCATAAAATGTATAAAATCTAAATCTTTTCTTGTTCCCTAAGAAAAAAGTTTCTAACAAGTTTTTCAAACTTTTTCCTTACCTATTTACCTTTACGTGATTTTCTGAAGGGAAACTTGCGATTAAATGTAAAAGTTTTATTATTACTAGTATTAAAAATAGGTATACCTATATACTTTTTACACATACCAAATATTTGGGAACATAATTCATATTAGTTGTACTTTCCCAAATGAAACTTCAACTAGTTTGTTAGTAGTAAGCCTATATACATGCATAGGTATATTATATAAAATTGGAAATGCTCGCGGCACTGGAAAAAGCAATGCATGTTTACTAGAAGATAGCATACCTTATAAAATAATAATGACGATACACATGATGATACTAACAAGAAGATGAATATATTCTTCTCTTTTGTCCTTATTTCTTATTATTAGATTAGATTAAAATACTGAAAAGTAGAACTGACTGCGACTACCCCATTCAGTCAAAATGGAAGAATTAAGCACAATTTTTACGGCAAAGGATTTTAAATTTTATCCTTTCCCTTAATAATGTTACACCGTGCGTGTATAAAGATCCCATACAAAACTTAAAGTTACATTTTGCCTCAAAAGTAATCTAATAAGGGTAACAGGACAACAGTAACAGAATGTTTCCATCCATTTTATTGTATACAGAGGTCTGCATAAGTCTGTATATGATTTTTTATGTCATACATTTTTACCAATTCTCACAGAACGCAGCAATCTAATTAGTCTTCTTTGTGCTCCTTTCCATCAAAAACTTTTTTTCCATGGGCGGCTTTACGAATGAACACAATTTATACGCATTACATAAGATGGTGATGGGATATTATAATGCATGCTTGTACGTATGATACGATATGCCATTAAACATGATTCATGATCTATGCGTACCATGTACATCCAAAGCACGTATCAAACATTTCATTTGATACACCAGAATATTAGTTTACCTTCGTAAGTAATTGTGTTATGCTTGTACAGCCCTTCAGGTTCCAATTTTTCAAAGGAATCATTATTACGCTCTTGTAAAGGTATTCAAGGAATCTACATAAAGCGTACATTCATATTACACAGCTGCTTTCTTTCTACCTCGTTAACTTGTATGTATCATGAAAACCTTTCTGTGAGATCCACATCAACTAACGACGTGACTTTTCAACTAAATATACAGATAACGAGTATAGGTATAGTACGGCATGAAATTTTGAAAAATATGTAAAGGCGCATCACGTAAAACGGAGGAAAAGTTGGAAAGTTTTACGGTGATAACAATCAATAATGGTTGTGCAGGCGAAGTGAGTGAAAGCTCAAGAAGCTATAGATATTCCATGCTCTGTTAGCGATGTAAACCGTACGCCATTATCATCATGTGTGCAGGTGCACTCCTAGAAAAAATCAACTTTTCATCACTGCGTGAATTTAAAGCAATATCCTACTTTCTCCATTTATTGTGCTAAAAAGTGCACCTCGTGCCATGTATATGATCATTTTCACGATAATGATATTTTACGAAGACTTGTAGAGACACAGCTTGTATTTCCACTTTAGTTTTACGCATTGACTATTGCAAAGATGAACCTTTGTAATTCGTGATATATACATACAACAATTACAAAGCAACACAATTGGCGAAAATATAAGGTCTGGTAAACTAGAGAATATGTATTCCATAACGGTTTTGCATTCAGGCAAGGTTTTTGCGAATGTACATATGCCGACAAAGATACCAATATCAACCAGGAGACAAAGCTTCAGTGGAGCAGCAATATATTAAAATTAAGTGTCCTACATTGAGTATTCTTTGTTTCAACGTGGGCGTACAAACGAGCTGGCATATTATTCTACACAACAAAGTTGTTTAATTTATGAAGATGAAAGGTAAAGTATAATATTACGAAACTAACGAGTTCCTAGAAATCCACTGAATTATATGGTTTGTGCTGGGAACGTTCCGGATTTTCTTTTGGTGAAAAGATTTCAGTCCTTTTTTGCGACTGCTCAATAAATATTATATAATATGCTTTGAAATAAGTTTATATAACTGGAATATCAATAATTTTTAAATAATTAAATTTCATCACAATTTTTAGTCCACTGGTGCTCCCAATCTTCATAATATTTCTTTTATCTGTCACTTGGTAAAATCTTAAAGAACAAAATTATCATTAAAAATTTCGGCTGAATACTGCTGACGAGTGAGATGATTTGCATCTATTTGTGTTGTTTGGATTTGATAGTACAGTAAAACGTAATTCAAATACCAGTGTCCAATTTACCTACTGTCGAGTTGATTGTTTAGTTTGTGTACGATAATCAGATTTGCATGTAGGCTTTCAGGATGAATGCTAATACGATATAATACCCCCTCCTGAAATCCTTTTTACCTTTACTCTTTTTTACCATACTAAAGTTGGCAGGCTTAGGTTAATATTTTGAAAGATAACATACTAAACAGGAGTGTGTCCCAAAACCCAATAACTTCATTAATTGCATTATCCTAACAAACTTTCACATTTGCGATTCTGATTTACGCGATAAGTAAATAATGTTGATAGAAAAGCTCACGCATAGTCGTTCTAACATCTGCTTTAATAAAAGAGAAAACTGAATAATACAGCATTAATCATAAAACCCAGCACAAACAGTATTCTATCATAACATTTGAAGCTCACTGAAAAGAATCCGACTAAATGGAATCTACTGACATAGCCTGTCATTCACTACTATCATAAAAGCTAATCAGTTGCCTGTAATAATATGCTTTTATGAGTATTGATCTGACGTAATCTGGTCAGTGGGGAGTCTATACGGGCTAATTTGTTTTTCTCTTCTTCTAGTAACAAGATAGATCTTCACCTTTTTGAGTTATACTAACTTATATATAGGTTTGTTATTTGTCAGTGCAGTAGCCACTAGCCAGTGATCTGGTAAAATATATTATTTGCAAAGCAGCACGACACATTATGACGATGAACACATACGCAGAGCAGCACAAGTTTAATCTGATGTTACTTGTAAATGATTGAGAAAGTCGTTGTCTTCTCCACCCATTGGCTTCATCATAGTGGCATGAATAAGAATTAATGACGACTGGACTGACCAGATAACGTTAAAATAATTGTTGATGCTGATACATGTGTCTATTTATAGGATGAATGACGAATATGTCTCTAATCAAGAGATCAAACCCCAGCCGTGGTGGAGATTAAAAGATTACTGTTTTACATGTAACTCTGTTATTACAGTACCTGTATATCTACTTAGCATATAATGCACTTACTTAGAAAAGTTGAATATAAGCCAGCCTTTGTGTGTGAATACCACAACTAGGCTATTTGAAAAGTTAATATCAAATGAGCGATTCATTCCAAAATTAGGAAACGTAGCTAACTATTCATTCATAAGGTACGGATAGAAGAGGTGGAGTGTATAAAATTTCGCCTACTTTTCCTTCTCTTCGTTGGTTTGAATGCATGCATACGTGAAGTATTCCCTGGATAGACACATCACATCAAAATCAGCTAAGCAAAAGGGAGAGAGCTAATTGAGTAAAATAGAGTTCATTAGTGAATCCATTAGCTCTGCTGAGTGAGTTAGGATGGATTTGTAAATTGGAATAAAACTTTCAACTTCCCTGTTTGCCTACTGTCTACAACTGCGTAATACGCACTACAGCGCATTGAATCACCATCACACAGTATAATATTCCATCTCATCTTCTCCAAGAGAGAAAACTGTCGATTTCCTTGACTTTATTTCATCCCAGCTACGTTTAGCATTGTTCTACGCTTGAGAACCTCTCCGCTTGATTTATTGCGGTTTTATACGAAGAAGAGGTTTTAAGGGAGTACACTTGCTTTTCCAGGATGTGTTCTTAGCTCTTATCTGTTCATAAAATATGATATGGGATGAGGAAACGAGAGCTTATTATGATTATTTATTATAAAATACCATTTTTGAGTTGGGAGAAATTCAACTGAGTTACTGTATTAAAGTAAATGGATTTATAGCTCCCACTCCCCTAAAAATTCGCCCAAATCATCCATATCAGTGCAAACCAGAAAATAAACCAGAAGTGCGTAACAAATCGACAGAGTTGGGTATACCCTCAGTTCTCATTTGCCTCACAGATAGCTACTAATTCTACCATCTAAAATGCATTTCTCTCTGTAAATCTCTCCATTAAATGCAAGCCCTCTGGTGTAAATTTATATGCCCTCTTGGGCATTCGAGTTGACAAATGCCAGGCATACAGTCTGTTTTTGTTGACGGGGACAATGATGATGGAAATGAGAATTGGATAGATAGTTTACAAAGACACATACACACATGTATGTAAACAGAGAAAATATAACCTCCAGCCTTGCATAACAAACCACCACCGCCACGATAATATCTTCCAGCTAAAAATTCGTTGCTAATGACCGTCCTTTTTGTCATTTCTACAGAAGGCTCACGTGCCACTCTAAATACTACTACACCCAAATGCAAACAAAGCAGCAAAATGGTTGTTTTATGTTCTCTGTTTCGGACAAGCAGCAGTATTATTTTTGATGGTGACAATGATTCCCTTTCTTTCCCAGTCAATAAATTTCTGTAATGCTACAATGAAATCAATAGGCCATCAGATCATTTTATTTTCATCGTTGGCGAAAAATCCAAAAAACGTGTTCTTCTTTTTAGACCATTATGCAATAATAAGGACTTTCGTAAGTCGATGTGTAGCCATCAAGAATATGGGATAAGCCCGAATGAATTTCTAGTAATTGATGAAGATGGTGATACAACCACTTGGCAGTACGCTGGCAGCATTCCAAATAGGTTCCAATTTCCAGCATATTGTGTTTGTTATTTGTTATATATGACAGAATCCATACAGAGTCTACAGTACACCACATATAAGGAAATAAATATCATTACTTTTATCATTCTACCAGTAACCAGCAGAATGCCACGCTGTCTATATGAATGGTTTGATATGTAGCTATGAAACATGCCATACTAAAAGCAGGTCCATTGGGACAAAAGAGGGTGCACAATGAAGAGTGGTAACTGAAAGGTTACTGCTCATTGCTCTGTTGTTGCCACCATCAAGCAAGAGCAAATAATAAAATAAAACAAGTAGAATGAATGAACAGCAGCATCGTTCGAGCAACAGAGAAAGAGGCAAATAGTGGTCACCGCACACACATACTAAACCGCACCACACACACCAGGAACAGTAAAGTGTCACTGAACCAAAACCAAAGGCAGGGCTTGTAGTAATACAGTTAAATGCGAAACAGTCACCTTCTACTACTACCATAACACTATATGCACACAAAGTAGGGCTAGTAGGGCATTTCTGTATACCGGTGAAAAGAGAAAAAAGAAAGCGTGAGAGAAGTGATGGCGATGGTAGGTAAAGTGAGTGAGATGAAACCTGACATGAGTCTCGGTTGAGTAACTGCTATATTGCCATGAATGCCATCAGAATAAAGAAAGAACATGTATCATCGGTCAAAATAGTAGAACTAACTAGTATTATACGACTCTTCACTCCCATCGCGTACGCTGAATGAACGTTGTAACGGCTATAAAAGATTCGAGAAACTAGCAGACAAGTAAAACAAATATCCAAAACAATCAGTCAAAAACCGTATTATATTTTTTGCGGGTATATATCCGGGGGCTTTACGAATGGAGAATATACAACAAGCGCTGTGCAAAGGATAGTGAAAGAGAGTTTACCATTACTTCTGCCAACTCTCTTGGGAACGAGGGGTCTTTTACTCGTTATTCCTCTCTCTTTCTTGTTCGTTCATGAAAATGTGTGGTGTGAGTGAAGGTGGTGGTGCAGTAGTAGTGGGCAATACCAATAGTATACCTATAAAGTTTTATGTAGTTTGAACAGACGTTTTGTGAGTCCTGTCGTCTAACACGGTACTCCTCTGAATTTTTACGGGTAAAATAAGGTGACACAACTTCAGGTTTTACTTCGTGCGGAACAGAACATCACACAGAAAGTGGAGGAGGAGATGCATAATGTAGTAGAATGTGTGAGCACATACAGTATTCCAATTGTCCATATAGCAGAACGCAAATCAAATACTGCCGTTGGCACCATCGTTCCTGCTGGCTTGCTTTTACAAGTTGTATGTAGTGCTCATATTATATTTAAGGAATTTATGCCATTTTTTCACTAGTTTCGTACGGCAGTACACTTATCGTGCCAATCCAATGTCATGGCCAATGTTACATGTATTTTACATGTGGAGTGAAAAAAAACCCGCATTTTCCGGGAAGAAAGTGTATAGAGGTACTTTTTATCCATCCACTTCTGCTTCCACTCTCCTTGTAGTGTGCGGTTGTAGAAATAACATTAGCTGCTGACTCATACGTCTCACGCAACAACAGATCCAAACACCGCCGCTGCCACCACCACATACACACACGTTACATAATTTCCCAAAGAAAGTCTTTGGTGGAGAAGAGGAAGAAGAAAGCCGCCTTTAAGAGTAGAAAAAATATAAAATCCCATGACACGAATGAAAAAGCAACAATTTCTACTCTGGCGAGGTTGTTCG
The DNA here is from genome assembly GCA_027743765.1 of Coecobrya sp. COE2. NCBI lineage: Eukaryota > Metazoa > Arthropoda > Collembola > Entomobryomorpha > Entomobryidae > Coecobrya > Coecobrya sp. COE2. Next base: position 45,785 of record JAHZMV010006009.1, read on the forward strand.
TTTTACGAGTAAAAATATAAATATGTACATAAAGATATAAGACATGCTCTTTTACAAAAGTGTGCTGCGGTAGTAGTTAATAAATATTTTTTTCCATTCTCTTAGAAAGTGGAAGAATATATGTCTGCATGTACTACTTAAAATTTTCACTTTTTTGGCAAATGTGACGGTACACCTACAGCATAGTATTCTACCAACAATTCTTCTGTGCATTCGGTATTCGTACTGGTTTAGTGTACGCGTTGAACCTTTCTCGTTGTAAAAAAGAAAGCTCAACATTTTTACTGCAATTCGGGTTTGGGTGTTTAAGTATTTTGCTGCTTTTTTCTTTGAAGTATTTACATAGTACACTTGATCCAACTAGCTAATTCTACTCAAAGTAGATCCTCAACACTGCAAAAATTCTACTACTCGTTTGTCTGTCTGACTCTGAAGATCACTTTTTTAAGTTCACATCTCAACAAAATTTCTTTCTTAACTAGTTGAGCACACATACCTAGAGTTTAAGGCACGAAACATTATACTGCGGGCACAGAATATATAGAAAACCCGTATTTTCTCCCGCTGTTTTTCATCTTATTACATTGGCTTTTACTTGCCAAAGTTCAACAATTTCTTTCTACATGTTAAAACCATGCATGTCTGTTTCTTTTGAGTGGATATGTATTGCTTTTCTTCTTTTTCCAGGATTACCATTATTTCTACTAGGGCGTTCCAAATACATAAATACATCAATCTTTATATGCTTTCTCTCCAGAAGTACGAAAATAGACTACATGAAACGGTTTTCTACTTTGTACCCAATCATGATATGCACGCATGTCGACATCCGCGACTAATACGCGCTGCATGTTGATGGGATATCAAACAAGAAAAGGTGGTGGTAGACTAAAGTAGGAAATGTGATCATTTGATTATGTAAAGAATACGATCAAAAATATGAAAAAGCCTACACACAGTTCTGCAGTTTTTTCTCTCCTTCTACTTTATTTGGTGTATTGCTCAGTTTCAAAGAAACTACAAAAAACGGGACGAATGAAAGAAAAAAGAAGGTATTTTTCGTATTCATGACTTCGTCTTACTTCTATGCATATTATGGATGCATACATTTTTCGTGTGACTCAAGGAGACCAAGCTGGGCCAAGTGTATAACTTTTCTTCATTTCTTTAAAGTGAAAGAGGTATCGGTCCTTTCAACTTTTTGTCCTTTTCTACATTGCTCCGCTTGTGCCTTTGATCCAAGAAATGAAATACATACACGAAAAAAGTGAGAGCTCATGCATAATGCTAGTTGTGTGTTGGTTGTGTCCTCGATTACATTTTTGTAAGACACTATTACATGTATACATGTATAAAGCAGAAGGCATACAATTGTCAAAAAAGTAGCCGAGAAACTACCTTGAATAGAAAGTGTATAATGCATACACACATATTTAAATGTTTCCTATGTACATATACAAAAGATGGACATAATAACAACAGAACTGTGAAAAATGTGGAAAGAAAAAAAGAACCAATCTTGGCTCTGTTCACTTGAAACATTTTTCACTGTTCTCTTTGCTTCCCTTGCTACATGATTATATGGCTGTTCATCTGGATTCATTTCCTTTTCTCAACGTCTGCCTGCACGGCTTCTCTACAAATGCACACAAAGTTCTCTTTATAAATGTTACTGTACTTCTTAGATTGCATGCACGGTTACTTCTCGGTAGCACTGGTAATAGTAGAGGACACACAAGTCAAAGTGGTCTGGTCACTGACTCCTTATTTGAGAAAAGTTAGAGCGTATTACTTTTGGGAGAGCAATAACAGTCACTCAAGGGGACAATGTCCATCTTTTTTAACTTGGCTTTGACAAAGATTGCTATTTGAGTCGTCGTGTTTCCATTCTTTAACGTATTATACAGGTTTCCTTTTAACATTTGAATACATATAACTGGAGTAAGCAACACTGAAAAGAAAAGAGGACAGAGAAAGGCATTCATTTTCTACTTAATACTTTTGACCATTGTCCATATTCTATATTGTCCACGCACTGCTGTGTTCTTGTGTATATTAAAGTGAACAGGAAACGAAAACGCAGTGAACGGAACAAATGGCATTTTGATTCCAAACCTTGACTACCGTTACAACAAACATGTTGTGTAGTATACATTTTCAAAAAGGATGTAACGCAGATTTACAGCAAAATATTAATGGATTAACATAGGTACTCTACAAGAAATAATGAGCTATAAATATCGCACAAATGTGTAAATCTGATGTAAATTCTTAGAACCGTGTAAATACTAAGCTATGTAAATAGGCTACAAATGTACATTGTCCAAATAAGAAATGCGTATTACAGTTGATTTATACAAGAAATATGTTGATGGGAAACAAAACGTCAATCTAGTTGTCATGCCTGTCCGTTGTAAATAAAACGAGGAACGCACACAAATACACAATGCATTTTGTGTACAAAGTCATTATTTCTCCCTATGTCACTATTACCTTTTACATTTTCAAAAGCGAAAGTAATAACAAAGGGAACAAAAAAAATCTCCACAGCTACCGGAGAGAAAGAGAAAATGATTTTTCAGAGGAACAGCATGAATGGAATGGACTTTTGTAATATTCCAAAATGCTTTAGCGCGCTCAATGTTGTGTGCATTCATGGATTGTACCGTAGCATGAAAATACCTGTGATGGAAATGACAAGAAACGGACAAAGGTAGAAAGAAACGTCAAAAAGAAGGTAAATTTATATGTTCACAGTCATCAACAAGCTTGAAAGGAAATCGTGCTTGCAAGTAAACAAGTGATTTATTTTTAAAACGAACAAGACTATAACCTACCATACATACATATAAGATGTTATTGAAAAATATCATATATTCCATCTCAAATATATATAGACTGTATATTATTTATATTTTGACTGGGTTGTTGTTAGTCGTTTTCTTGCGTACATTTCTCCGAAGTTTCAATTGTAAGCAATCCTTTATGCGCAATATTTTAATATTATTCATTATTTAATGGTGTATGCAAGTGTATCACTTAATTTTATTCGTATTCATTGGAAATACATTGTAATACGAAAAATGCTTTCGCTGAAGAAATACTTTACGAAAGAATGGAGTTTATACTAGAAGAAAGTTTGTAAGCATATTTGGAGGAAATTGAATCTTCCATCTTTTCAATTGAATGCTACTGAAAAGAATCAGCAGGTTGTTAAGTCATTAGTATTGGAACAGCGCTTCAAACTTACTTTTAGCTTAGAAATGCATTTGATTGTATACTGGTTTGAAAGTAGAGAATGCGAAACAGAGATAGGGGATTGAAATATACGGTTATACTTTAGATGTATCCTGTATACCCTGATGATAGGGGTAGCGCAACATCATAGACCATCGTTGGATGGCGATCTTTGAGATGGAGAGAAAACTTCATACATAGATCGATAAAAGCGATCTTTTCCGTCATACAGACAAAATTAAAAGGAAGCTAGAATCCTTTCTCTGAAATACCTGGAAAGTTAGTTTTCTACGCGCAACCCAGGAATGATTATGATTGCTATGATTTGAAATGTTGTATGTAAACGCACAGCAACAAGCAGTGACAGTGATGATGAAGAGCAAAGATAAAGTATCATAATATTCACTTGCCCGCTTGCGAAGTACTAGCTATTTCTGTTCATAATGTCTTTTGCATGAATAAGCCGTGTGGGAAGTGAGAAAGAAAAAAAAGATATTTGCGTTTCGCTCTCATTCTCATAAATAAATTTACAAAGGTAGCCCTTCTCCATTATATTTATTTTCCTGCATACCAAGATATGTTGGTGGTAGTTTGCTAATATTCCGTTTGGATAAATTGTATGCTTGTCAAAATGATTGCAGAAAAATATTCTTTTGGAGGAACGTAAAAACAACTTCCTTTCTTTCTTTGTGCAAGCTGGAAGAATGAAGTAGTATATTTAAGGACGGAGTCCTGCGTTTGTAGGTCTACACAAGCTCTGAGCTGTTCAAGACCGCTTGAATAAGCACTTTTATTTCTCGGGCAGTCTGGCCTATGCCTTGGCGTTACTACCACTAAAGATGAAATATAATCATTTCTTTTCCTGACTGCTGAATACATCTGAAAGAATCATATCATCAAAACAGAGATGATCACGATCTTCTTGGTAATGTCATAACAATACGGACGGTTTCTTCTATTTCCATTCGCATTCTTTGCCCGCTTTTCACATGAACATAAGAAAAGGAGAAAACATCTATTCATATGAAATGGAAATGATTTTTTTCCAACAAACGGTTTTTTTCTGCTTCTATGTGTATGTATTATGTATGTTACCTTGCTTGAGTATATGCATATCTCCATGAAATATTGTGAAGGAAATGATGTGAAGGTTGTGTGACTATATATTCGCTTTTATGTACCCGCCGTGCCTATTATATTATTTTTCTATTTTTCGGTAGTTATGCTCTCCTTTTGTATTCCATTTTCATTGCGCTATAGGAGTAAGCAGTGGAAAACGCAAAAGTATAAAAAGAACGACCGGAGAAAAAAGGACTGTTTGGTTTGGTTGTGGAACACACAGCAGAAAGCGAAAGGCTTAAATAATACGTGCTGAAAGCTCATTTCACTGTTCATTGGCTATGCGATAAAGTGAGATGGAAATGTGACCTGTCGGTGACACTTTCCTTTCAAAAGAGACTTCACTTACTTAGTTTTTTACTAGGACTGGTGGTGTTCTCTGCTCGCTTTAACTCACCATCTGTTTATATGGACAGACCACAGTAGTTTAAAACCGTGTTCCTTCCGACAAGATGAAAAGGGAAAAAAAGTAATAAACTTTTTTCTTTCGTCGTTTTTACCGGAGTAATTTTCAATCCTGCAAATACATATACAGTTCACCATCGCGAACTGTTAGACCAACGTTCATAAATAGTGAGGGAAACAAACACTGATTCATTTTATGGTACGACATACGAGAAAAAGTATTTGCATTATTTCATTTGTGTTGAAACCAAGAAGGCACTTTTGTTGATGCTACACTTATTTTAGTGCTCCTACAACAGTGAGCGTCCTTCGTCTCCGGTTTCGATTTAAAAAACTTCTAGTTGTCATGCATTGATAGCAATATCGTTTTGAGTTAAACAAAGTTATTTGGAAAACAACCCCCTTCAGGCATTCCAATCCAATCTTACCCATTCCATATACCTCTACTTGTATTTATATGCAGTACAGGAACACCAGTGCTTCCATACTTGTACCATTCTGATCGAGGCCAATGACGAAGAGTAGAAGAAAACATATCCCATGTATCAAGGATCAGAAATTGAAACAGAGGAAAAATATTGAAAGGGGTGACACAAATTTCACTTGCAAAAAATGCACTCCCGGTCATATTGAAGGTACAGATCGCTGTATGTATCCAGTGTCAATGTGTTATGTCTGCATATATCCTACTGTAATTTAATATCCGTAACACAACATCTATGTATTGTAGACTTCCAACTTCAATTTTTACGGCTGTCAGAAAATGTATACATATAACGAAATATTGATTTGGAACAACAACAAAACATGGCTAAATGAATTGTGATGAACTGAAGCCGACATTGCTGCCAGTCAAATTCTTCGAGATTGCATAATTGTGTTTGTAATATGGATTCGTTTAATAAAAATCTGTTCCTTCTATTATTATCAGATAACCAATTGATTTTCTTATTAACTATGTAACTTGTTCAGCAGGGTAAATATAGCATGATACAATATATTATTTTTTAAAGAAAGCAATATCAGATAATTTTACTAGATGGGAGAAAATTCTAATGTCACATTATTCCTCACTGAACGTGAACATCAACAAGATTCATCAATAGTAAAGAAAATGTGTGGGAAGATGTGTGTACATGATTGGGTTGATATGATAAATTCTTTCTTTACCATGAAGATGATGCGACTGGGAAAACTGATTGCCACCGTACATCGCATATAGAGATATTTTCTCCTGTTGGTATCTGAAGGAAACGGATTTTTCAATGGTGTGATGGGGGAAGTTAGATGATGATGGTATTTCTAAGGGAGACGTCCCTCGTTGAATGCAATGGAACGTCGTTCATCACAACAACAACATCGTCGCCATCATCAGCATCTTCTTGAGTTTTGCTCCCAACGAACCAAGCACACCCATCTTTCTTTTACATTATATTATAACGGTGACTGTTCTAACGACCCTCTTACTTTTTTGCTTGTCTGCTTGTATGACTGATAAAATAGTGTATACAAGTATATACACACGCATATATATAGAATACAAACAATTTTTCCGTAAATATCATGCTACTGTAAACACGCAAGTGTTTTTCTTCCCTTTTTCATTATTTTTTATATAAAATCATAATATTCTCAATAGTTGCACATAAAACCATAGGTTTCTTTTTTGGCTTTTCAACATCTTTTCATTAAAGTTTTCTTCCGGCGGCGGAGAAGAGGTTTATATAAAGCATAATATTCCAGGACGAATTTCATGTCGTATATATTTATATACCCAAACGACAAGCGAGAAGAAGAGGGAAGCAGGAACTATCGCATTTTTACTTTCAATGGTGGTAGGGTAACAACCCATCATCATCATTCTTTTTCCTCACTCCTTCTTTTACTTTCCTTCCACTAACAACACCAAACCACCACACCACTAACACCGCATTGCTGCTGTTGCTAGTGATGTTAAAGTAGTAAAAAGTTTCAACCTTGTGACGCCGCCGGCAGCAGTACTGAAACTCAGCATTGCATTCTCACTCATCCAATCCATCCATTTATCTTGAACGAACGCAGAAAAAAACCAAACCCAAAAATACTTGCTTACCTAGAGTTAAAAAAACGTTATTTCTAGACGTATTATAGTAGTACGTACGTACACATCATCAAACGCATTTACCATTATTATCCACAGGGAAATAGTTCAAACTTGACAGGGGAAAAAAGCACAGAGCCATTTCCAATCCACACCTTTTCCCATTTCAACCATTATGATTATCCTGTGTGTGCCCATGTTGTTATTACTACTGATGATCATGGTGAATGATTCCTGATGGGGTATATGTGAGTAGAGAAAATGATTTGGAGAACTTTTCAGATATGCATACATGAGACATGCATGAAAACTTATTATTATTATTAAAAAATCTCTTCATTCTTTTCTTTCTCTTCTAGTGAAACTTTTTCTTCTTTAAACGCGAAATGAGACACGACCAAAAGATACATTATTTCTGCATTTTTCATATCTTTCATCTTTGAGAACTCATCGAAAACATTCACGAGAAAATTATGCTTGCGCATCATTTTTCAAAGTGACGTTTCGGATTTTCGAATCCTTTCAGAAGTAATTTGTTATTGAGGCGTCTTTCTCATCGAAAGATAATGTAGACAAAGGGGCCGCCTTTGCTGCAGCTATGATGGGTTTAGCTTTCATTATTGTTATTAAAGTGTGATTAGCAAATAGTTTTTTCTTGAATTCTCATTAACAATTTTGAGAATGCAAACTTTCAAAAATGCATCAGACAATTGACAGTTGCAAATTGTTTGAAGACCGTACATCAATTTACCAATATTTCAAAAAAAAACTTTCATAGGTTTACTCTCAAGCATGTGTCAAATAATCATTTCTCTCCCTGAAAGCGCCATTATTGTCTTCGTCATTTCAAACCGTGGATAATTTCATGGTGTTACGCCACTGTATACTGTGGATATGTATTATGTATGTATCTTGGATATTTGTTATGCGACTTATCACTGAAATGTACGCTCATGCCGCAAGAAAAGTCATTAAAGTTATTTTTGTGAGTTTGTTTATTTGTTGGTGTTAAGCCCGGAGCCAACAAAAAAGTAATAGGCTATGTGCACACGTAATAATCATGGAAAGGGTACCTTTATGAATCCATTTATGATTCTATTTTTACTAACTGCTATAATGGAGCGGAATGTCATTTCCCATATCATTACAATCTTAGACGACCATTTAACCTACTAGTTTTATGTATACTGTGCGCAATATTTGCTTGAATTGTTATGTTAGGAAGAGGTCGTTTTCGGTTTGAGTTTCCTTTTGGTATATTACTAAAATAGTGGGAACTCCTTAGTATAACTGCTACTATTATTACAAAGCAAGTAATAATAGCGCACATCAACACAAGCAGTAATATTATGTGTCTGAGAATTGTCATAAATTTTCACATCTGTTCCCTTCATCTCTCTGAGTTTTTTTCTGATTCACACAATACCATTGCAGCCGTTCACGCTACTTATTATTTTATTAGGGAGTTAATTTTTTATCCTCCTCCTTTCTGGCACAGATTGCTTGAATTAAAGCGTAAAAAGTATGTGCATTGGTTTGTCCCCTAAACGTGAATGCCATTTAGAGTCAACAACAATGCAGCCGCGGAGGCAATGGAAGACGATGAAAAAGTTAAAAGATATATATGCTTTATGCTTTTGTCAAAATTTTAATTTGTTTTGAAATATTTGTTGTTTGTGTCTGTATTTTGAGAGGGAAGGAACATGCAATATTATACCAAATATCCAAATAATTCCTTCCACATTTACACCACTTGACTATTGGGAAATGGGTATAAATAAATGTGAGCTTAATATATAATTCACAGTCACAGAGATGCTTGATTGAAATATGCTGCCATTCACAAGTGTAAATGCAAATAGTTGCGTAAATTTTTGGTTAAATTTAAAGAATTCGCTGCATTGAAATGTGATCTTTCCTTAGTTAATAAAAGAGATTTACTTTCCCTAGATTTTGAATACGTTTTTGGTAGCTATCGCCATTCAATGTTATTGAAGTTTGTCTGTTTTCAATATTGGATTTCAAATACGATCATGGCCAATGGAGAAAACTGAATAATGATTTGAATCTGAGAGTTTTTGGACACTATGTTGTGACACATGCTGAAATACTGAGATTTAATGCGACAGTAGTATATGGTATCTATCCTCTTTTATTATGAAAATACGAACCCCATGCACCATGCCAGGATTATTGAAACCAAAATATGTCTACGACAATAAACTCAATTTAAAGAGGAATCTATTCCAGTATGTTCACACAAGTAGGCAGGGGAAAGGAGGGTCGAAGGGCAATGCAATTTCGGGGTTTATTTGCTTGAACATATACGATGATACTGCATAACTAAAACAAAATTTAAATGATAAAGGTCAAAGCTAATGTGACATAAATCGACATGCATGTAGGAAAATCCAATCTGGATATCACATATTTTTACCCATGCTTTTCCAACAAGGGCATGAGTGATTCTTTATATGTATTCGTCATACCGTACAAATACTGCGTAGTACAATGATCAGTATAACTTTTATTTTCATCATATATTATACTTCTAAAAGAATAATTTTCCAGTTCCTTATATGCACTACTTCCAACAACATGCATCTCATCTCATCTGTATATAGGTATACTAATTTCTTGTTTTTCCAAACGCTATTTGTTTTGATCCGCTTTACAATTTATGTAGGGATCTTTTACTGACGGTAATGCAGTGTATCTTTTTAAGTGGTGTAGTGGTGGTGGTGGTGGCGTGTTACGTAAGACCAACAATAAGAAATTAGTGTGTATGTTCTCCAATAAGTATGATACATACATTCAAACGCAAAGTGAAGATTCCTACAACAACCACATATTCATTAGGATGAAATGGGTGGAAAAGCTGCTGTGTTATTTACTGCAGCAGTAAAACATACCGTAGGAGAGCAAAGAAATAGTAAACGTGCAATACTTTTACATAAAGTCGACGGCACTCTTAGAGTTGGTTTATTTTTTTCAATTTTGCTGGCTCTCCCATTCAATGTCTGTTGGACTTCGTCCTTTGAAGAAAGTTGAGCTGATCGAAGAAACTACCTAAAATATTTGTTTGACCGAAAGGCCAGAATGTAAAATCCTTCGTTTTGTAGCTACCTAAAATATTACCTTTCTGTAATTTTCCACTTACATTCCTTTCTATTGTATTTATGCTAATGAGATTGAAGTAGTTCATCTCATAAGCCACCAAAAATTGTACTGTTTCATTGTTTGCCGTGCTCGGCACGTTTGCGGGTGCAGAGTGTTTTCTCTGTGCCGTCAGAGTGTTCTTTTTTGACATTGGGGATTATCTCCAATCATCATTGTTCTTCAAGGTTATAAATAAGTGTCTTTGTGCAATGAAAACTTACTTACTTCTCGTCCACTTTGCGGAGCAGTCGGCCGTTAGCCAAACTCCGTCTTTTTCCTTTTTACATTAGAATAAATGAAGTAACGCTATTTTAAGAGACAAGATTTTCGTTGTAGTTTTTACTCTCATTTTTACCTGCATCCACCTCCTCAGGTGGCATCATAAAGTACATTATTTTAAGAGAAGTCAAGTCATTTACCACCTCACATCTGACGTCAAGATTCTATACAATTATCATTTTAATTAGAATACATTCCACTCTTACGTAACCCGGGTTTTTATCATCTACAGCCCAATCATTGGTCCTAACCGAGCCAAATAGCCACTTCGTTATTTTTAAAATCGTGAGGATTTAGTGGTTTTATTTTAATTAATTTATTTTTTGTGGAATCTCATCAGCTGAGCCAACATGGTTACCAACTACGAGAAGGGAGAAGCAGACCGTGAGGCCATCAGAGATCACCTTAACCTCCTCCAATCGGAACTCACGGACCACGCAACCACTCCATTAACCAGGACCCAGGTGGTTAATTATTTAGCAGAGGCAGAGGCTGCAATCACGCAGATTGCAGATAACCACCGTCAACTTCGTACCTGTGCTCCAAAAGGAACGGACATGCTTCCTGTCGCCATGGACTACCAGAACCTGTGCAAGCTGGCGTCCAGACTCTACTCCGGATTCCACGGAATCTTCATGACATTTCCACCTCCTGCCACACCATCAACTCCTACAACGAGCTCCACAGCAGCAGCACCTCCACCCCCACCTCCTCATCCCGGAATCAAGCTTCCTCCACTGGAACTCCCAAAGTTTTCGGGTAACCTGCAGGAGTGGGTCACCTTTCGCGACATGTACGTGACGGCAGTACACTCATCTTCCCTCACCAAGGTCGAGAAGCTGACACAGCTCAAGGCACTTCTCACCGGCGAAGCGGCAAGACAGATACGGTCACTCGTCCTAAGTGACGCCAACTACGACACTGCCTGGAAAGCACTCACGGACCGCTACGAAAACAACCGAGAACTGTTGTTTTCCATCATCCGACGTCTGATCAATCAACCAGCCGTTACATCTGGAACAATGCAGACCATCAGGTCACTCATCGACACAACAAACGAATGTGTCAGATCATTGGAGGTCTTGACCATCCCCACACAACACTGGGATGCCATCCTCCTCTACATCCTTTTCTCCAAAATGGACTCTACATCCAGGGAGCTGTGGGAACAATCCCTCCCGAACACCAGCATCCCTCCTCTCTCCAAACTCACCGAGTTTCTCGAACAGCGTGCTCGCGCCCTAGCAGCCAGCACCGTTCCACCACAACAACCACGACAACAAGGAAGAAATCCACAGCAAGGCGTTCGTACTCACCACCTTGCCACCTCATCATCAGCACCTTGTAGATTTGGATGCAGCAGCTCTCATCCCACCTACAAGTGCCCCACATTTCGGAACCTCTCCACTCAACAGAAAAATGAGTCTGCACGTCAGCTCCACCTTTGCCTGAACTGCCTAAGCTCCGGCCACAACTCATCATCATGCTCTAGCGCCAGCAGCTGCAAACAATGCAACCGACGACATCACACCATGCTTCACATGGATGGACTGAAAATACACAACAGAGATCCAGCATCTGATCAGCAACAACATTCTACATCATCAGTTTCAAATCATCACATCACTCCCGTCGGTGAATTGAAAACTGGAATTTTGGCGACGGCGCAAATTAACGTCATGTCCAACAAAGGAAATAATTTGCACCGTGCCTTGATTGACCCTGGCTCAACCAACACCTACATCACAGAAAAGGCAGCAAAGAGGCTAAACCTTCCCC
>JAHZMV010006010.1:0-19709 GCA_027743765.1 Coecobrya sp. COE2
CGTGGACTGGGTGGACAAAAAACACAACCAGAGCCCCAAGCCGACACGGATGCACTTCGGCTACCTGCAGCTGAAATATCATACGCATCTGGTAGTCTCCCTGGTTTGTTCGGGTCGACGTTTTCACGAAGGAGAAATCTAAGCACGTCATTTGCTCCCCATTCTACGGCCAAGTGGATGGCATTACTAAAAACCATAGGATTCTCTTCCGTATCCCCCGCAAACTCACTCGTTCGGCTGTGAACAAGAGCACAAATTCATTTTCCACTGATTACAAGCACAACAATTTGGTTTGCATTCCCTAGGCAGCGTAAAAACCTACTTTTTATTTAATTAAAAATTTACTCCTCATCTGCTAGTAGAGTCGCAGTCACTCAAAGGCATGAATTTTGTATGTCATGATAAACTTTAAATAAACTATGTGTGCTTCTCTCAGCCTTCCAACCTCACTGATCTCACTTTACCCTCATTTTATTTAATAATATAGGTGCTCATGTTCCAGGAATAAACCTCCAGCCACCAATGAAACTCACTAGCAATAGCAATTCCATAAATACAGATAGAACAGGGTGTTTCCAGAGCACAAAAGAATTAACTACCATGTCCAATTGTCTATTCGTATGGGGTCGCTTTTGAATGAAAGCATGATCAACTAAATATAATAACGCGATAAAAGTCAAGAAAAACCCTTACACCTTACAGTTAGATAAAGTAGTATTATGCTATAGCTAATTATTCACATTTGCTGCATGGGAAAGAGTGTTTCTTATCATATCAGAAACAGAAGTAATTAGCGTAATTGAACATTAGGAAAATATTCATGAGGTGCGACGGCATGAGTGATGTTTCTTGTAGTTTTTACGTAGAACTGTCAACTCGTTTTAGTCTCATCAGAGCTGCTCCAGATATTACAAGATTCCATAATAAGGATGTCAGAAGTGATTTCTGTGCATTAAATATGAGCACATCCTCTACATTGAGGCTTTTACACATCCATTAGTCACACACAAGGAGCCAGTCAAAAATTTAACAGGGCAAAACAACTTGAAGTCCATCTTGATTATTGTATGCTTTCATGATACATGGCTACATAATTATATTTATAGAGGATCTACGCATGTACAATGATGATAATGGTTCTCAAGTGCTTTGCTAAATGATTACTCTCATTAAAAATATCATCAAACGACTAACAAGAAGAGGTGGAATTTCTTGTAATAATATTTTCGTGGGTTTTCATGTAATTATTTTTGTAGTTGGTTTGTCAGCAGACGTATGATTTACACAGCTTATATTTCAACACACACTCGACATACCTCTGTTTTGCTTGTTGTGAGGCTCCAGCTGCCGTTGAAGCTCCAGCCGTGCCTGATGTACCTGCAGTACAGGTTGTAAATACCGAACTTGTGGCCGCGGCACCATTTTGTCCTGTTTTGTTGGTCGGTCCACATTCCTCATCAGGGTTTTGTTGCACTTTCTCCACAATCTGTTGCATTGTCAAAGGAAAGGGTAAATACGATATAAGCATTACATACTTAACGCTCCACTTTTTCCTCTTATCAAGATCACCTTTCTCCCACAAGACTTTCATTTAAAATCCTTGTCTTAAATTCGTCTCGTCTGTCTACAAGAATTTTTTTACCCGAAAATGTTGAACTGGTAGAGTGGCTTTTTATTTCATCTCTTATTACACTTTTCTATTGTTGCGGCTACAGTTATTTTCATGCTGTAAGGAACAACTGTCTCAGTTATTATAACAAAGTAGGTCTTCCACACACAATGCTTAAAACATTTTTATCAGTCATGACAAAGAAGCGTCACCCTTTTCTTCAACACAATACGGCATTGTGTCGTGTTGCTGAGGAATATGATATTCAATTGAAATGTGTCGAAGGAAAAGGCAAATTGGAGAGAGGACGCCTATTGTTTCCCGTCAATGCAGTTATAATAATGTGTGTACATGCTCGAAGGGTTGAACGCGAGTAATGTGCATTTATTGAGAAAGATTCTCGAGAAGAAATCTACCAATTTCCAGCTTTAGTTTACGGATATGCTGCTGTCACGAAAAGTCAATTTTTTCTCCCTCTCCTATCGCCATTGTCCTGACTCTCTGTCTGGATGGAATACCTGAAGCATGACCAAACTAGAATGTATGCGTTACGTAATGTTCACTGCTGCTGTTGCTGCTCTACTACTGCCGGTGTCGATGATGACGACGAGGAAACAACGATGCTAGAGAACTGAATATGTTTTCGTGTCTTTCTTTTTATATATCTTTCTATCTCACAACGCAAAGTTTACCTTTCAAAAGCTTTCTGTTACCATCATTTCCTGAATAATTGAATAATGCTGGTTGAATAGGTTCACGGAACGTAGCTTATCTCCTACTACTAATACATATTTTTCTCTCTTTTTCTTCTCATCCATTCAAAATTCAGTTTTTTCTCTGTACTCGTATGCATGCATGCATGCGGAAAGTTAGCACGTACTTCCTTAAGTTACTCGTCGAATCCTCTCAGCGTAAATCTTTAAAAGTGCAATATTCATTGTTTGGATGTTACAGTAGTTCCAAATGGGAAATTTGCAGAGACCATAATTAATCTTCAATGCTTTTACTCTAACAACTTGCTAGGGCCGCTGCAAAAAACATTGATATTTGGAACACTTGAATGAAGGAAACATGCACCAAAATTTGAAACAGTAGAAGGAAAAAAGTGAAACGTTAATTTAATCGAAGTGCTAAAGATCATCGGGTGATGCATGCATTATTAATGTACATGTTTTGGTTGAATGAGAACAGGACATTCGTTTACACGCAATGCTAAAAAGTAATTTAATTAAGCCATTTTAAATAAAAGAGACAGAGTTTCCGGAAACTTCACTTCATCACGTAGAAGTATAATAGTCTTTTGTCACCGGTGTATAGAGGATTTCCTTCACTATATCGATTTACACAAATGTATAAATAGACGACAAAATAGAAACAATGATTTATGAGTGCGTTGATGTCCTCCTACAGTTAGTTGGAAGCATGAATAATACATGGCTTGCCTGCCATTTGATTCCTTGAATGTTTCGTTTACCTGGAGCACATACAACCTAATGTCTTTTCTACAAAAGTAAACGGGAGAAAACAATGCCTTCGCTTTGATGTGATAACTGAGCCAGAAGGAAAACTCCGTTCGGATGACCGTGAGCGTTGAATGTATAATGCATTAACGAATAATAGCATTGCAGCATGTTAGATACGGACACTTCCGTTCCTGTTCCTTCCTATCATCTGAAATGCCTGTATTACGTTCACAACAGATAATAATTATAACTCTAGTAAAGGCTTTATGATTATTGTTGGTCCATACAAAAGTCTTCGTTTTTTTCATAGTTCAAACAGTGAGCATCCCTCAACATTCGAGCAAGTAATCATTGCTTCTTCGTCGCCATCGTCACTGCAGAGATTCCAACTTTCTCCTCGTCCTGCTTTCCCTTCACTTATGTATACTGGTGATCTGTACGCTGCAACGTACATCGGTTCAGCACGCACGCACAAAATTACAATGGGAGGGAAAAAGTATGAGCATGTTTGCCTATCTGCTTAACTTCTAACTCTCTTTGCTATTTATAAATATGCTTTGATACGGAATGCAAGAGGCGTATCCACTGGTGAAAACAAGTGAAAGTGGCAATCACGCTCACTTTTCTTCTGATATTCAATAACGTGTCCGATGACGTGAGACATAAATAAAATAAATACTCAGCATTTTGATGGTCAGCTGAATAATTCTGCCAGTTTCCTAGCATATTGTCTGTGCCATTGTATGTTCTGGAATGTTTCATCCCAACAGTTATCATAAATAGAGTTCTGTTTGGCAAGGAATCTCTCAGTCGATGTAATCCATATTGTAGTAAATGCACTTATGAAAAATGTAATATCGAAAATCAAAGGCTGCTATTTTTGTGTTGATCACTTCAATTTACCTGAAAACGATGGCGATGTTTTTCGAAGCATTTCTTCACGCGGCTAACATCATTGGTACGAATCGCACGCTCCAGTACTGCTGCATCATAGCTGAGATCACTCAGAGACGAGGCCACACTGCCAACCAGAAAAATGTGGTTCAAATTAAAGTATTCAACAGATTTGGCATTCATGGTTTGTGTGCTGTTAAACATTGAGCATGTAAACTACCATTGGATTACATTATTTACATACATATATTATTGTTGTTAGGTAGATTGTTACGCTATCAAAAGTAGTATAATTGTGTTTGTGAGTATATACGTTGTCGCGAATTTTGTAGTTATCTTTCACATTAACTAACTGTAGATTATTAGAGTAGTATTATTTATCTCGCAACATGTTACTGTACATAGGTAATCCAGTCATTGTTACTTTCTAGACTACCTTTACACTAAAAGCTTCTATAGCTATTATGATTACAAGGTGATCAGAGATTAGCCTTTACAACTGCTATCTATTCTTCTTGTATTTTGTAGTATTGTGGGTCGTCTTTTCATTTACCCAAGTTGGTATTATATGTAATACCCATAAACAGAGCTAAATACATGGAAATGGGATCTCTTTGGGTGTACAGGTAAATGTTAATTGTAATTGTGTTTAGCATTAAACTATGGTAAGTAGTTTTTTGTGGTTTATTAAACAAAAAAGAGTCGTGAGAACAAACAAGGGTGGCTTCTTGGAAACAAAGTCAAACGTAAGAAAATCATCCTTCAGAGTAACTACACGATCACATAGAATAATAGGAAGAAATAATATACTAAGACGATTAGTTCTGCCTGTCTTAACAATTCTGAATAAAATTTCCTAATACGATTGCATTCCATTTAACAACCGTAATGACGTTAAGTAAAGTTAAACTAATACGTAATATGAGGAAACGGGGTTCTCATTCACAGTACAACCATATATAATCTGCGTAAGTATTGGTGTATCGTGCATTCATGTGGCAACTCCAGTAGCAACCAGATAGAAAAAAGATTTCATTGTGCCTCACTGACGATTTTGGTAGGTATTCAGTGAACAAAAAGAAAGGCATATTTTGTTCGCACTGCTGCCGCTCCACGAGAAAAGTCCACAATATTGTATAATTCAATAAAAATCCTCCTATCACGACAAAACGGGAGATGTACTACCCTCACAAAAGAATGGAATTCAGGGAAAACGCGACTAACAGACAGACATATAAGTATTGTTGTAAGTAGCTTTGTTGTAGGAGTCTCATAATATATTCCTGTCTACCTGATATATTATACTTGTTCAGTCAGTTGAGTATATGTTACACATATAAAATCCATATCTAAAATGATCTTCTTACAGAAGGGTATATTACCATCATTGTCATCACAACAGAGTTCCGAACTTGATGATAAACAGGGAAAAGGAGAGAAAAATGAGTGAAATAATAGGAAAAGCATGAATGTATTTTATATGAATGTACGTCTGTGGTGCCGTAGTGGTGTAGGGAAACAAATGAGAAAAGGAAAATTTTGGGACGAGAGACAACTAAAACGCGAATTCAACTACTACAACAATAACCTACGTAAATATATAAGAACATACGTACCAATATTACGATTACTAACTGCGGATATATGTATGTTAGGATATCCTCATTTGTTTACATATCAGAACATCACGTTTATCATCCTTTCATCGTTATTATCAACGAGTCACGCATTTCATTTCATGTTCTTTCAAACTAATACACTACTTCTGAAATAAATAAAATGATGCGCTACACAATGACGGACTGACTATATTATAGGGAATTTAATGTTACTTTGGATTATAATAACAATAGGTAAACAACCGACAAGTCAATATTATATTCGCTTTGTGATAGATATACTGGAGTTAGTATAGTTGCGGACTAGCAGCGTAGGAGTAAGTTTTGTTGTATATTCGTTGAATTTTCCAGGAGTGGTAGTATAGTAATTCTTGATGTGTGTATTGATGAAATGTAAAATATTAATACGAGTAATAGCGACAACAATTTTCCATTCGCTCACTGCACTGACGCGTGCATATAATTGTGGCTACTAATAATGTTTTATATATACTTTTGTGTTGTTTGGGTCCAATTGTCCAAGATGCAAAATAAATCATGTAACCAACCACATTCCAAAACGCAACAATAAACAAGAAAATCTACAAAGTTACCAACAATGACTTGGCTCACGACATCTAAGAAAAAGGATATTATCTATCTGATATAAATTGTCATTGAAACATTATTATTGGCAGGTTTTTTTCTATGTGGTTTTATACAAGAAACACTTTCTCCACTACTTTATAACACGAAAACGCACATCATTAATTGGGTAGAATACAGACGAAAACAATAATTAATTATGATGTTATATATAACACCGGTATGGTAGTAAATATACAGGTAAATACTGGAAATTAAGTGACTGATAGGAATGTTAGATGTTTAAACCATGAAACAATCACACGAGGGCATATATTAATTAAGGACGATGACGAGTACTATAATACGGTTTCTTATTGTACACAAAAATATCTTCATCATTGTGCCATTTATGTTATAACTTTCATCGGATGCAAAACACTGCATTTTAGTATTACTACGTATTTGTATAACAGTACACATCGATACATCATTTATTTGTCCTCAGTCAAAATCCAACAAAGACGAAATTGTATTATGCAAGTAGAGTTTGCTAGAAAAAAGCATGCACTACACTACAGTAAACTATGTCAATTACAAAACTACAAATTTACGGAAATAAATTACATGACTACTTAAAGTGCTTGATAAATATATATTACAAATTTGTTAACAGTTAATTTTTGCAGAGTAGGAGAATAACTAGGCATTAGTAGAACCATTCCCCAGATTTTATTTACATTAGATTGTTTTAAAACGCATAAAAAATTAGACTACATACTTAGGTGAGAATGATACAACTAGACTAGCAGCGCAGCGGTTATAAACAGCGAAAATCTTATCGATCCATGCAGATTAAACAATCGGCAATTGTAAACAGGAGCATCGCAGTACCAATATAGGTATATTTATATATAATTATATTTTATTATTATTTGTGGATTTTCTATGACTTTACTATGATACGTAATACGTACCTGTTACTATGGAGAAAGGGAATGAAAACGTAACATTCGACTGATTTGGCGATGGAAAACTAAATCGGGTAATTGAGTTAGTGTGTAGTAATCATTAGTTTGTTGGTTTTCAAAAGGTATATATTGCGTACAATGCAATTAGGTATTAAATAGATTTTGCAGAACATACAAATATATACAAATAGATGTATATAGAAGATGCTAATGATATATCATAATATGATTATTATTATTATTATGATGCGAGTTCATTACTTTTTTACGGAACGCTCCTTCTTCTTCCGTCTTTTGTTTCGTGTTTAAAGGGCGTACACGCGCATTTATGAAAACAGGATAGCAGAATATGTACAGAAAATAATCAGTTATCAGAGTTGGGACGACATTGACAAAGTACAATAAACGTTACACAATTAAAATTATATAAGGCTATTATAGTAGTACACACCGCAGTCGAACCATTCAACATACATGTATTTAAAGATTGTACTAAAGAATTGTTTGTTTGCTTTGTTCGTTTATTATTATAGTATTGTGGTACATGGTAGTATTTATATGTACGTGGTTTTTACTATATTTTAGGCTCCTGCATGAATTACCTACCATTCTGAAGAAGGCTCTAGTATATAAAGTGACAGCAGTCGTATATGTGTCAGATATTTTGTTGTAAATACACAGCAGAAAAAATTTGTTGAAAAGAAAAAATATTAGGCTTACCGATGAAATGCATAACTGCCTGAATGGAATCTACAGAGAAAAAAATAAAAATTTAAAAGCATTTTTTAGATGAAGTACAAAGTGTAAAAGTTGAAGTTTAATGCCAGAAGTAAAACACTCATTGCTGCAACAGCGGTCAAATAACTACATAGTTTAGGAACAGAAACAAGAAACATTTAATAAATACCAAGCGGCTCCTCTAAGGAAGCTAGACTAGACAGACAAAATACAGTAGTTGTACTTACTTGCGCCAACATTATAATTACTTGGAAAACACTTTTTCAAATACAAAAAAGCTGATTATATGCACATGTATAAAGACATTTACACACTTGCTTGGAATAGTAAACACAGTGATCGTGAAAGAAGCTCAAAATTGACGAAAAGGTGAGTGTAGTAAATTGTGCAAATTTTACAATGAAACTAGATGAACCACATAAAACAAGTTGTGAATTTTGATGATACAAAAGAAAGTCAAATACAGTCAATAACAGCGTTGTATAAAGAACTCTACTACTATATTTATGAAGATATATGAAGCTATAGTTGTTTTAAATCATTCCGATGACGTAGTTTACTCAGTCATTCAAATTGTCACTGCTTGTTTTTGTGATACTCACACCAAC
Source organism: Coecobrya sp. COE2 (assembly GCA_027743765.1). NCBI lineage: Eukaryota > Metazoa > Arthropoda > Collembola > Entomobryomorpha > Entomobryidae > Coecobrya > Coecobrya sp. COE2. Next base: position 8,467 of record JAHZMV010006010.1, read on the forward strand.
TGCAGCGCAATCACTCATGGCCATTTTTATAATCGCCTCATGTAAACATTTACCTATCGATAATATGCTTTTCATTGAAGTATTTACAAAGCCAAAGTGGCTCTAAAATTAGATGAAGTATTGAAATAAATAATTCTTGAATTCATATAAACTACACAGCTCTATCTACAAGTTTCAATCAAAATCCTTCCTTGAAAACATTCATATTGTACATAATACATGGTTACTCTCTATTACTACTTCATCAGACTGCAAAAGAGAAACAAAAGGATATTTCCAGCCAAACGAGAGAATGCAGCAGTCATTCGTATAATGTACGTGTCGTATGCCTTCACTTGAGAGTTCCCCTTGAAACATGCTGAACTGGGCAAAAACTCTGTGGCTTGAAGTTTAAAAGGGAGAAAATATCACATATCCCTTTACCAACACATTTATATCCTCATGTAATAATAGATATTTGTAGCAAAGTGGTGGTATAGTGGGTGAAAGCAAAGTAAAAGTGTCTCTGCTGCTGTTGCTCTGCTAGCAGCCACTTTCACTACACCACCACCAGCAAAACTCTTCTCCGCTCTTTTCTCTCTGGTTTCTTTCTCATTCTCGAAATGCTTCAGCTTACAGTGAGCAATGTTTATAGGATATACTGAAATATAGAGACGTCTGTTAGTACATAAAAGAGGATTTGCTAGAAGAAGAATAGTGAACAACACAAGTAAAAGATAAATGACGAGATAAACGATATGAAAAGAGTGAGAAACAGGGTTGCTCTTCCGTGCCGTCTTTTTTCTCGCACATTTTCCAAGAACATATGCCCTTATTATAATAATAAGAATACAATATATTTTGTCAGGAATATACATACTCACCAAGCTACCATCAGTCACCAATTTCTGCAACGTTTAAATTCCTAAGCATTTATGTAAATACATACGTGTAGGTGAATACTATAATATCCAAAGGTTGGATATAGGTTGATGGATTTGGAGATGTTAAGGAGTAGTATAAAATATTATTATAGGATGATCCCTTTCACGATGCCGTTTTACAAGGCAAGACTTTTTAAACAGCATTTTCCGCTTATTTTGCCTTTTGGCAGTTTTGAAATGTACCTGTACAGGAGCAATTACACCGTCATTTCTTGTGGGAAAAGTACTTTTCACTGTGAATTTACCGGGAGATAGGTTTTGTCGATAGATGCAACAGCAATTTCACCCATTTTCCCATGTACTCCGGGGCTATTTTTATACATGCATCTAAATATAAGACATGTTTTCACAGTATTTCATTTAAGCTCTTCTTCACTGCATTTATTTCTGTTCCCATAAACTTCAATGTGTTTTCTTTTGAAAGTTGGCAAAATGTTCCAAAGCCAAATGTGGGGATAAGACGTCTTTCTGCAAGTTTGTATATATTTATGGGTGTCTAGATACGCAATATATATTTAAAACGTGCTGCTAAAACCAACATGGTACACTGCTAATATTTAAATGTATCTAAACATGTCTGCCCACAGATATGTAGAGAAAAGCTGCTTATCCTTACTACAACACCATTCATGATTTTCTCGTGTTGTTCTACCTTTTCTTACGAAAGCTCAACTTCATTCAAATTCCAAGGTGAGTACGGTCTTGAAAGTCAACCCCGGAGAGGATGTGTCACGAATAGTAAAAATACAACATCTAAATACGTGTAACCGAACTGCCGGTTGGATGCAATAAACTTTGTAACCAGAAAACAAAATACCTTTTGTTTATCCTCAGAATTGCCGACAAAGCCACTGAATCACTGAACCGAGCCAGTTCACATATATGCATCATTACATATAATAACAGTATGTTCTTGTGTGTAGACATCACACCATATTATACATTCCTCAAGAAAATTAATCTTGTATCTTACAAAAGTATAAACATGTTTTCTAATTCAAATGGTTCAACAAACGCGCACGCATGTTTATAGCATTGTATTTCCTCACGAAAGTATATAAATGAAGAAGAGTAGCTGTAGCTGGCATGGCAGGAAGTGCCCAGTATGCAAATTACTTTCTCCATGCCGACTTACAAACCACTATTCACCATCTTTCCGAGCCAATTCTAAATATATGGCTAGTGTAAGTATTCTGCGAACACACTGGCCAGCTTCTTAAGCACTCGTAATTACTTTGTAAATGGCGTAATGAAAAAGTACAAAGTTTTCTTTTTTGCTTCTGCCTTTGATATCCATTGCCACTCTTCATTTTCTGTTTCTGGTAGAAACAAGAAAAAGATTTCTCAGCGACAGAAACACTACGAACATTTTCCATAACACGTCTCTTTATGGTTTCAAGTAATAATTTGTGAGGGGAATGTACAATGAATGTGAGTAAATGGCCAAAGACATTTCCACGTTTTCTCAGCTAATTCACAGCTAAACTCAACTTGTTTTTGTGCGAGTTTCTTTTCCTATCACATTTTCTTAACGTTTATAACCATGCATGCGGCAGAAGACCAAAGCTGCGTGGCAGGCATCTTCAAAAGTGAAAAAGTAAAGATCACTTCTTTCCTCTTCTGCTTCAACTGAAATTCATCCATTCATTCACTCATTTGGAGTGTTTCCGCATTCTATTGAGTCTACTACTAGCCGTAACAGTCACCATTTTACTGATTGTAGTATCACATTCGTGACACCATCGCAATGCATACAAACTGCATGTTTAAAACGTCTAGAGATAGGTGGATATCAATTAGATCGGTAACATTTCTGTTACCTTCCCCGTTTTTCTATACCTATTTTATCTACAACCGGCAGTCTGTAATTCTAATGGCGTATTCTTCACTACCCAGCCGTATTTTTTAACATTCTCCTTTAGTACACATTTTTAACGTTGCATAGCATACTACATGTGTACTACGTCGAAGGTTTATAGAAAAGCATCGACGTTTTATCATTTAACTTTCACATTAGCTGATGAAAGCAAGAAGTCATCGTAACCATGTCTACCATGTGCATTTCCAGGAAATGTTCAAACTCAAGTCATAATTGTAGAAAATGAAACTCTCAAATTACTATTGTATATCTCAAGTGCACCTGAATTAGGTTTACTTGTACAGGTAAATTAGGCAAAGTATACGTGAAGAGTGCAATGTGTACTCCTGAAGTTCACATGGTAACAAATCACGTTTCTGAACAATATAATGATAATGATGAAAATAATACGCATACAAAGGACATGTATTACTGATATATATCTCTGTGATATACGATTTCGTACTAACCTGCTTCCATAATCAATTGCAAATAAACTAATATACTAATGTGTACGTATGTATAATCAGAGAATGCAAAGCATTTTAGGTATATGAGTATACAGAGTGGGACAAGTTTGTATGTGTCGTCATGTTTACTTTCTTGCTTGGTAAAACTCTCAGGAGACAGTATCAAAATTCTGGCTTTCATTTGCAACTCGCTGAACACTCAAGGTTTTCACAAGTGGTACTTCAAATTCCCCAGTCACCAATGGTGTTTCTTTTGCTACCTGGTACGAGAAGGAACACGCTGAGATGATATGAGATCAAGAGAAAACCACAGTATACAAGGCTCAGTCGATAACAGCAATATATTATTCCAAAACATTCAGCTATATACAAAAAACAAATGAAGTGATGTAACCCCAGCGAGCGTTATAAAATCAGCCATGTATTCCCATTAAATTAGCCTAAAATCCATTTAATTTCCGTTGCGATCTGCTCTGTACAAAAATAAGCTCTATATATACAGCCTGGCTCATTTTTAATTACGATTTCGTAGTTCGTCAATAGATGTTATCAGGGAGACAGAATCTGCGTATATGTAGATTATTTACATTGCTCCGAATTTTGACATAACAACATTCTTATTTATCTCATTTCCTTCACACGAGTCCAAATGAAAATGTTATGTGGAAAGTCTATATTTGCACAGATGATAATTCATCCGTCCTTGTTGCTCAGGTGAGTATTCCCTCGTCTCTCATTCTATCAAAAAAGATTACAACTTGTGCACACATCAAAATTTCCATTTCGATTTTCAACGTATGATTTGCATACACAATAACGCACAATATGGCAGAAACAATATTTTGCTGATGTAGCAATACAACATCAAAAATACTGCAAATATCTGATTGCACATCAGAGTGAAAAGAGTATTAGTCTCACCTACATAGCAGCTCTATTAAAGAAGCGTTTGATTGGAATAGAAATCCCCGCAAAAAGTCGTAATGTGGTCTATAATCTACAAAGCAGTATTGCTTAATTGCTGCATTTCTTGGCGAAACATGATAGTAAAATTCATTAATTAAAATATTTATTTGGTGATCAATAGTAAGCAAATTTGTGCTTCATTATCAAAGTATTTTGGCAATGTTTTGTAAAAAGATCTACTAACAAAGAAGTGAGATGAACAAAGGACGTATTTAAATTATTGCAGATATCCGATGAGTGCGCTTCTTTTCTCTGAATTTTATTTGCTAAATACTTCAGTTTCCTTCTCCTCCTTTCTATTTCTCAAGGCAGAAAGCATTCGAACTGGTTCTTATGCAAACGGTGAGCAAACGGTAGCAAGGTGAGCACATATCTAAAACACAAAAGGAAGCAGTGTGCGAAGTGCCTAAAACTTGCTCAATTTGAGAGAAATGTGATGCTCAAAAGGCACTCGACTCAAATGAAATAGGAGATATTTTCTGTAGAAACTGGAGCGTTTAAGCGTTGAAATAAATGACACGGTTGGTATTACTATTCTAGCCCTTTTCCTGGGATATAAATAGTCTTTAAAATCATTATAATTGCGAGCTTCTCAGATTCCATACGACACTGTGAGTAAATTGCTGTGCAAGCCAGGCACGCATCTGAAAATCACTAGCACAAAATGAAAAAATCTATGTTAAAGTGTATGAATTAAAAAGCAAGTAGGTAGCTTATTATCAGTTACATATAATAGCTTTGAATACATATTATTATTATTATTATTATGTTTGTTTGGCCGATATATTTTCTTGATCATACGAGTAGACGAATACGCTCTAAAAAACAAAAGGCGTGCGTTCAATAATATTTCATGCATTTGCTCACTGAAACATTTCTTTCCATTTCACAAGTCCTGTTCCTGAAGGACTGTTAGCACGAAGTAGTAAACTCCACTGAACACTAACGGTTCATTACTAAATCACTAAACAGAGCGCAATCACAGAATATGACTGTTTGTTTTTCTAGTTTGTCACTAATTCTGAGTATTCACCAATTCCTAGCATGAGATCGACCGAAGATGAGTAGGTAGGTCCTATTCGCACAATCTTCTTCAAGTTTTGTAGAAACGAAACGACTCAAGAAGACGTTCGAGTCCATTTAATTTGTTTATCCACAACCTGTGATTGCCTTGCACAAGATGACGTATAACCAAAAATGGAAGCATAATAGCTGACTGGGTGCTTTGGAAAGAACTTTTTGGCAGGTTTTGTGTTTATCAAAGAATGAGGGAGATGTGGAGGTAAACACAATGACAGAGTTGGCTAAGTCCAGCAAATATAAGGATGGCGAATATATATGAAATAGTAACTAGGAGGAATTTAGCAATGACGGATGAAACGAATATAGCGTACAATTAAACAGCAGTAAATAATGATAGAGTGTTGTATTTACCTGTTATGTCGACTGGACTGTAGAGATAAATGGGAAACAGACGCGGTAAGAACTCTCGGAGATAAAAGTTCTGGCTCAGGTGGTGCAGGTGGTAGACAAGGAGAAAGTGGAGGTAGAGGTGGTGGCGGTGTAACCGATTTGGGAGACTTAATCTTGTCACCAGATACGGTCGTAGCAGCACCAGCAGGAAAAGTACCTGGGACCGTCGCCAGGTTGGTAGGTGTTTGTGTACGTGTCACATTAGTAGCGGATGCGTCTGTCCCAGCTCCAACATTGACGGTTGGAGAAGCAAGACTAACATCACTGGTTGCAGAATCCGGAGCTGCTGCCAGTATTCTCCTCGCTGGTGGTGGTGGTGGTATCGGCGGTATGGTGTAAAAACCGGTCGGCGCAGGTGGGGCTCCTGGCATCTGTGCATGGACTGGTGTTGGAGGTCCTGGGCATCCATCCCCGCGACCATCCTCTCGAGAGCTCTGTAAATGTAAATGCAAAGTGAATTCTCAGTGACAGTCTGATATATGCGGAACGGGAATCATGCAAGCTTGTCTGTTCCACCACCTTTTCTTTTCCACTATCCTAACAACATAATTTCATTCGTCTACATATTACTGTATTATTCTTCTTCCCTCCGCTTTTACCACTACTTTTCTCACTTCTTTCTCCATTTTATTATATTTTTCTCTTTCTCTCCATCTACCCACTTATTCTTTACCGATTAAGTAAAAACTACTTTAATTAATTTTCCATGTTTGTCCGTCCATCCTTGTTCACAATTTCTTCACACCGATCCACTAATATCACAAAAGTTGATTTGTGAAAACATAAGCCTCTTTACTGCTAAACTTTGGCCGGATCAGTTCTCACGACCGCATGTTCCACCGGATCAGTACAGAACCATGATTTCACGAGTTTACGTCTGCACTCTCGCAGCTTTATTATATGCATGATTTCACGCATTACTACAAGAAATCTACACATATGTATGCATAAAAATATACCCATACATACACAATCATGGAACGTCACGCTTCCTCATCAAAACTCCGCTTTTGAATATTCTATAATCTTTCACGATCTAGCAAATGGGTGAATAAAAAGCACGTTTTCGGCTTAATTCAGACATTACCAAAAAGCGACAAACAAACAAATGTAGTGTAGTCGGGCACTTCCCATTTCCCCCATAATATTTGCATGTTCTATTACTTTCACCACCATACCAGCAGCAGCCATATAATAGCTGGAACAGTAGCTGATATCCTGGCACTAAAAGATCTCTCTTCTTGTTAAATATACGACAGGAATTATGTAGCAAATGCTGTGCTCTAAAATGGTATGAAACATGATCCAAGAGATACAGATACTACTACTATTACTACTACAAGTACATCTGTAATCTTTTGTTGTTGCGGCGGCTTCGCACATAAAATACGTGCAGCATTAGCTCGCAGCAGATTCACATTTCACATTCCCCATCACATTCAATAATGTCTTTTCTCATACACAGACATTATTATTACAAATATAGGAGGACATTCCAAACGGCTCTTTTGCAGGATGCAAGAAAACATCCTCCCATAATAATACCAAAGTGATCAAATATATAGCACCAAGTATAAACATTTACACAAGAAATTCATCATATTGTAAGCTACATGCTATGTAAGCTGGGTCGGGTTAAAACTTTTGGTACTTGCCTTGCCCTATTCCTTTGGCTGGTGCTATCGCAGGTATACTAATGCAAAATACATAATGCAATTATTGTGTTTCTCTGGATGCATGTCATACTTCCTCTGCGTATTCCGTGGTAACTGGTCGCATGCTAGTATAACTTTCTATCTTCCTTTTTGCCTCTTCATGTTCTTATACAGAAACGAATCCCTTTCTCTTTCTGCGCTCATGTAGCTGCTTACTGAAAACCTAGTTGTAGAGACATAGATGTTCTATGTCACCTTTTCTGGCTTTCCTGGTAAACAACAGTTTCTGTACTTATTCCGCTTTCCCTGCCTTAAACATTACATGCATGATAACGGAGTGCTGTAAATTTTATTATATGCATTCTCTATACCTTCTGACTATCTACTTTTTTAGTAGTCTCGACTCTTGTGGGAATAATCCACTGATTCTTTTTGAACAGTTGCATATAATATACGTGAATATATCGTAATGTGCGTCCACTTATACATATGTCCTCTTCCAGAACACATACGCATTATTAATAATAATCTTCAAAACTAGAATCAGATATTTTTGTAAAGGTTCCAGGAATCGTAATAATAATAGTATTAATAATGGCTAGGACTCGCTTCCAAATCGATACCAAGTTCGGCTCAATTGTATTTCATCTTTTAATCTCCACGGTAAACAAAGTCAAAAGGTATTTTTTCTATTTACCGACCTCTATTATTATGTATTTATACATACAACAACAAACTTTCCCTCTGATATTGTTTCTAACTCTATTTTTCTTTTCTTTTGTACTTATGTTCCCAGCACAATTTTTTTCTTAACAGAAAAAAATCTACATGAAAGAAGAGCTGTTTTTCTCTATATTTATGCTTTCTTTGTACTTTCCCTATGTCTCACTGCATTGTACATTTCCCTACCTCTCTTTCTTTCCATCTCTACAAGCGTAATAATATTTTTTTCCGAAAGAGGCTTCAAAAAACCCGTAAGCTCTCCCCGGGTACAGAACTCCTATCCTAAAAATCAAAATCTTTTTTCTTCTTGTTCTACTTCTGTAACAAGTGTGTTTCTTGTGCTTTCCCTGAGCAAAGTTTAGATGTGCCCATTTATGAAGCTAAATGTAGATATATTATCAGCATACATGAACCCTTGTTTTTTATAGTTGTTGCCGTTAGTTGTTGTGATTCATACGTCCATCACAACGTCTTTTATTTCTGTTTACTGAAAGGTTTGATCCCTCGTAAGTCTCTTAGTCACTTCTTTTCAGTTGATGTGTTTGCTGAAAGATCTTTGTGAGAAAAAAGCGAAACTCGCTACAACTGCTTTCTCCTCTGCTTTCTCTCTCGACTCCCTTTTGTTTTATTATTATATCAACCCTTCTCTGGTTTCCACAAGTCAAGTTACTTACCGAGTTACGTTATATAATATTGCTCGCTAGCAAATACATCATCGCTGTTTTGTATGCTTGCAATTCTATGAGCATACTATGTATATGCGAGACAGAAAAGTTGATTCTTCTTCCTTTGCGAAAAGTCCTGGTAGGTGCTTTACAACATCCTCCTGTCTGCCTCTGACTTGTGCATTTTAATAGAACTATGCCTACTTTGTATTTATATTTTCTTTTTTCCATCGCGACAGTCAAACTCAGAAAAAACTTTGTGTAGGAACTTTACAATAGGTGGAGAAGATAAACATCTTGAAGTCAAGCAAGAGCCTCTACCAGCCACAAAGGGACTGGGTAAATAGGCACATATTAACTTTTCTCTGCACCTGAACACGCCAATTCTTATTATTCTCAGGTTATAATATTATGTGAAAGAAAACGTACAAGAATATTATATTAATTTGCATATTTGGATTGAATACTGTGTACCTAATATTATTATTTTGCATTTTGTGCCTAAATAAATATTAAAAGTATTTCAAATTTCGACTGAATTGTCTATTTGAAGTTTAGTAGCAGTTGTACTAACTAACTGACTGTTCCGAATACAACGAATATTGCTACGCTGTGCCTTTTCGTTACCAATTTTAATGGTCACGACGGTCACGTAATATTTTTTATTGTGTGCACTTGAATGACTTGGGTCGTTTGTTTGTTTTTACTTTTGCATTGCCTTTGCAAGCGTGTACACAAATTTCATGATCAAAGTCAAAGCAATCGTTTCAGGCAGCCACGAAATATCCCAATGTTTCCAACTAATCAAACACAAAACAGGGGAAATATTCCAGTTGTTTGCATTGAGAGACATTCAACTTGACAAGTAACTCGCATCGTTCTCTATTTTTCGACAAACCAAAACACGTGAGATTTCATAAAGTTGTCTCTCCACAACAATCAAATGGTCTAAATCACGACTCATACATATGTACATACCTACTACCATGCACTACAACCTTGACCATAGATAAGAGCAGTGATAAGTTATGAATTCTAGTATAATTTATTATTATACAGAAACAGTTTTTATTTATATACATATATTATTATATCTGTAATAAGTAGCGAATATTTGTGATATCTTTTGTCCGTCCGTGGGTTAGCTAGTAATCTTTAAAAAGCACCAAAGTATTTTATTCAGATTTGGTGCTCCCGTGATTATATTTTGTTTATGCTCACAGCAGATATTACAAGAAATCATGTTGGCTTTCAATTCCACATTAATTTCTACAGTAACAGCTACAGAAATAATATACGCTTTTTATAGGTAACTTTCAAAATACGGAATGTTAAAGTAGATACATAGTTTAAACATTTCGAAATTGAACAATAGTCCAAACCGCAAGCTAGCAGATGCATTGGGCGTAGGAATGTATGCATTTTATCGTTTCTTTGGGCAGCTACTCAAAATAATGTCATTTAAAAAAGATTTTTCTACAGCAACTGTACTTCCGTTTCAACCTATTTGTAAGAATTCTAGTATGTATTTCTAGTGATAAAGCCAGAGAATGTACATTATTGTATTATTTGGTTTGATACTGGGGCGTCTTGAATCAAAATACGAAACAAATTTTGCTTATAATATTTCCCATACAAAATGAATATGAAAAAGTATACACCATTATATTTGTATTCATGTAAATCATATCGTTGAACAAATGAATTCATACATTTTCTAATAATCCTACCTTAACCACAGAGAGAGCACATGGTTGGATGGAACTTCCATGAAAGTGTATGGAAGAGAGACAAAAATACCCGTGCATATCGCACGGGAAAAAGTTATGAGGCATGTAATAAAACGTTTTCGTCGTACGAGCAAAACTGAAGAATGGAAGAAGGGAAAATATACATTTGCTGCAACGCAGGATAGCTAGGTTACCCTGAACAGCTCTCAAGTTCTTGTTTCTCTCAAGAAATGGGTTTCTGTGATGATGCCAGCCTTTCTATAGGCGATAGGTGTATTATATTATGACTTTGCATTATGTGGTTGCAGTGGTAGTTGAGAAGTGAAAGAACGAACAGTGTAATAATAACTAACCGAAATATTTTCACTGACACATTTTAGTCACTTCTTAAACCTCTAGGGTTTCTGCAACTGAAAATAATATTTACTCAGTAAATCCTTTTTCTGCCTTGCCTTTTCTTAAAGATGATGTTATCGTTGGTGCAGTGAGTGAGTAGAGTGGTAGTTATTGAGAAACGCAAGTCTTACTTCACGTTTAGCCACCCAAGCTCACTTATTATTATTATTATTATTATTACTATTATCATCATACATTATTTTGGTTCGCTGCTGCGAAACTTGTACCCCTTTCCAACTCCACATTTCTCTCTGCCGCACACAATTCATAAGCAGTCAATTTTATACGCGTGCACACTGCCACCAACACTACTACTACCACTTATGTTATTATCACAACACCATTCTTATCTATTGTCTTGTCTCGTTTTGTAGGAAACTGGTA
>JAHZMV010006011.1:0-35904 GCA_027743765.1 Coecobrya sp. COE2
TGCTTTCAGTAGGCAAATGAAGAATGGGAAAAGGACAGTCACATTAGTAACATTTAACTCGAGGAAAAATGTACAAGATGACGTTGAAAAATGTCTCCATGACAATCAGAACATGTTGGAAGGGCTAATATTTTGGGTGGGAGCCAGTGGTTCTCTGGCCACTCCTCCTGACTCTCAGAAAGTATTGGAGCCGCTATTCCATGCAGGTAGATATTTGGTACAGAAGAAATGGAAACTGTTGCCAAGGTTCCATGTTGTAACGGAGGGATGCCAGAATACGATTACAGAAGTAGAGTCTGGACGAACCAGTTATGTAAGCCCTGATGCAGCACTCTGCTGGGGCTTCTTGAGAAACTTGAGAATAGAACTGCCAGGTATTTTATCAAAGTCCATTGACTTGGATAAAGGAGTGGATGTACAAGCACGGTGTTTCCAGTTGATAACAGAATTGTGGTTGGATGACAAGGAAACCGAAGTGGTGTTTCGCGGAGGTGTCCGACATATACGTCGTGCCTTGCATAAGGAAAATCATGAAACTCTGAATACTGGCATCCCAGAAAACCAAAAATATTTCACCACAGAGCTACCAAGATCAAAGGTTATTTCGGATTTGCAGTTTGTAAAAATGGAAGATCCTCAAGAATTGGCAGATAATGAAATTTTGGTGGAGGTGCGGAGTGTGTCGTTGAACTTTAAAGACGTCTTGGCTGTTATGAAACCCAGTGCAGATTTTGAACATTTGACCAGCATCGGTCTTGACTTTTCTGGAAAGGTTATTGGGACGGGCGGGAAGGTCACAAAGTGGAAGGTTGGCCAACCAGTTTTTGGCTGTGGATGGGAACAAGGAGCCATGAAAAGTCACATAGTAACCAAGGAAGAAGCAGTGGTATCTGTACCAGATTGGATGACATTCAATGAAGCAGCTACATTGCCAGCGGTATGGTTGACGGCGTGGTACTGTATGGTGGAGATTGGCAAGTTGCGTAAGGGGCAAACTGTACTGATACATGCTGCTTCAGGGGGCGTGGGTTTGATTGCCATTCAAATCGCCAAGTTACTCGGGGTTCATGTCATTGGTACTGCGGGTACTGAGAAGAAGCGGAATTTTATCAGAGATCTCGGGGTTGAACACGTTTTTAACTCCAGAACTGTTGAGTTTGGACAACGCATCCAGGAGGTTACCAGAGGTCAAGGAGTTGACATGATATTAAATTGCTTAACTGGTCCTGGCTTTAAGGAGGCAAGTCTGCAGGTGTGCAAGGATGGTGGGCACTTTGTCGAAATTAGCAAACTGGACATTTGGACACCTACCCAAGTTGCGGAGAGACGGTCACAAGTTAAGTACACCATTGTGGACGTTACCGAGGTGGACAAAGAGGTTCTTCAGGATATCATGAATAAATTGACAGAATTCCTAGCCATGAGAACAATAAAACCGTTACCTTACACGCAATATTCAGCAGACGAAATCAAGGATGCGTTGACCTATCTGCAGAAAGCTAAACAAATTGGCAAAGTGATTGTCACAATGCCCCAGTATCGGGAGGAGACTGGTAGCTACCACAGAGAATGCATGTTCAATGAAAAAAGCAGTTATCTAATCACTGGAGGGAAAGGTGCCATTGGAATTGCAGTTGCCAAATGGATGGTTACACAAGGAGCAAAATATCTTGTTCTTATCGGCAGGTCTAGCGTCACGGATGCTGTCAAAGAAGAGATTCATCACTTGGAGCGGGATTATAACGCTGTGATATGCTGCAAGGAGGTAGATATCACAGACTTTGAACAGTGCAAAAGTCTGTTGGAGGAGATTGAAAGTGGCTCAGATAACATGCCACCGCTGCGTGGAATTCATCACTGTGCTGGGGTACTCTCAGATAAGCTATTGAGTCAACAAGATAATTGGTCCAGTTATGAGTCGGTCATTCGTCCCAAAGTACAAGGTGCTTGGAATCTTCACCAACTTACAAAGCACAATTCCCTGGAATTTTTTGTGCTATATTCCTCGGCTGCAGCCACTTTTGGAAATATTGGGCAATCAAATTACGTTGCTGCTAACTGTTATCTTGACTCCTTGGCGGAAATGAGAGTGGCCATGGGTCTACCTTGTTTTTCAATAAATTGGGGTCAGTGGGGACTGGGACTTGCTAAGGATACAGTGGTTGACTGGCTTCATCCATTTACAGCTGAAGAAGGTTTGGCAACTTTGGAAAGTCTAATGAAAGGCAAACATCCTCCAACTTTGACCACGGGTCTTTTTGACTTTTTCGGGTTGTTGCGAATGACGCCTTATTACAAAGATACCTTCGTGGAAACCCTGTGTTTAGAACAGGCTTCGTTCTTTGGAAGAGATGTTAACAAATCTGGCTCAAGTTCCAAGAAACAAGGCGGTACTGCCAAGAAAATACTGTTAATAGAAGAATATCGGGGAATGGAAGATGCCACGAAGAGGAATCAGTTGGTCAAGGATTTTATCATAAACATACTTTGTGAAACGTTGGGTACGAAGCCAGAGGACATCAGGGATGATGATCAGCATTTCTCAGATATGGGAATGGACTCCCTCATGTCCATTGAGTTTGCCAATAAAATAAATTCGGAACTGGAAGGTACTTCCGGGGTAGCTGGTGGCTTTATTGATTTGGAAGAGTGTGGAACAGTTAGCAAAATGACGATATTGATAAGTGAAACTTTGTCGAAATTGGCACATTAAATACTTTGCTAGATAAAGGTAGTATACAATAGAATTGTTTATTTGGTTATTTGAATTTTGAAAAACCGACATTGCGGTTTGACTTTTAAAATGAAGTAGTATTTAACGTAAATTATAAATGTAAGCATGCATGTACTCTTTTGTCGCTATATTTTTTCATTTTAAATTTTTACTGTAATAAAAATACTACTGTTAACTAAACTATCATTAAAAATTATGAGTAGAATGAGATGCCTAATATATAATTTTACTGAAGGCTTCAATGAGTTAAGTATATTTAGGTTTCGGGTGACAAGTATGTTTAAGACAAGAATACAATGTTAAATCCTACTGTAATGAAGGCTGCTTACTAATTATTGGCTATAATATGCTGATATTAATAAAACGTTATGTTAATAATAATATTATATCCATTTTTGTCAACTTTAATTACATATATCATCCCATAGCATTATCTCTGTCAACACTTTCTCCACCAATTTATAATTTTCATATAGTACAAAGTGCAAAAGATTGGGGTATTCGGTGCAATATTTCTATATGAATGGATTTTTCATCATGTTTTCATTAAAACATAATACCTGCATACATGCTCAACACCGTACTTACTTGAAAGGTTGAGATGATTAAAGGTGAGTTTGCTTTCTTCCATTGTTACGCTGATTGTTGTAAGAAAAGCGAAGGAGAAAAGATGCAGAAAAGTGGTTCGTTTTCAGTTGGTTTGCCATGTTCGAAATTTGCACTCTGAACTTGCTTCTGACGCTTCTTCTCTGCCTTTCAAGATGTTGCTGCTGCTGTTGTACTGTTAGCAACAGCTCTTGTGCCGCTGAGGCCAGTCACGATTTCAAGTTCCATTACCTCAAAACTTAATCGTTGAGATTAGAATTCAGGTTTTGACACATTCTTATATAAATTATTATAATGTAAGTCATGAAATTTATTTAAAATCAACAAACAAATGATATTATTGTCTCCCTTCATCAAATGCCATTGTATCGTAATACGTTTAGAATGGTTTATTTAACAGCGTTTGAAAAGTAGTAGTCAGTGTTTCAAATGATGGTAATCCACAACACCATTTGATGAGAAAATTATTTAATCATAATGTTCATTTTTCCTATCTTGCAATTTATCTCTTTCTCTGTTAACGACAATTAAGCTCTCCTGTGATCCTTATGCATTTAAACAATCATATGGGCATGCAAAATTGCTTTTGAGATTTATTTTCATTAATTCTCTTAATGCAGTTTAGTATTTATAGGTTCTATTTAAGTGTACAGGTGTGTCCAGAGAATATAATTTTGGTGCTGCAGTTAGGTACATGAATGGAAATGACAAACAATGGTAGTGAATTAGGTATCCATGCATATTATGCTTTTCTTAGTTTTTACAAAATAATGGGCTATTAATCCATTTTATTATTATTGTTCATTGTCTTAATAATAAATTCTAAGAATTTAGCTCGTTGTCAAAATGCCCCAGTTAGGATTCGGGTATAAATAGAAGAAGCCTCGAGAGAGCTAGCACAGTCAACTTTTAACTGTCAATTCAATAAGTCTCTTGTTGAAAATTACGGAAAATAATATTATACACCTGTATTATTAAAGTTTTGTTAAATGAATCACTTTCCATAAATTTTGTTGATAAAATTCATATACCAGATTAAAATATAAAAACTCTTTTATTATAAAATACTTTCAAAATGAAAAAAGGTGAATGATGAAGTTGAATTAGTTCCATTCATCGATTATGCTATTCATTCAAACTTTTACATTACTAAAATATTTTACTGCCAAACTCCAGTTGTTACAGAATGACTTAACCGAGTCTAATTTGAAAATTGCCTTGCAAACAACTCCTTTATTAAACAATTCCTGACTGTTTTTAAACAGCACATAAATAATAATAATGACGTGTGTGGCAACAACTGCTACCAAAAAAGTAAATTTCTTATTGAACGCTAAAAGAGAAAAGGAAAACCGAGTAATAATAATAAAAAGGATTATTATTATCAAATTCATACTTTTGAATTCTCTCGCACGCAATTGTTTTATGGTGAACTAGAGTTTATAAGGTATATTCAAAGTTTACATCCTCATCTCAGAGAGGATGATCACCATCATCTTTCCCATTATCATGATTCCTTTTATTATATTAGCATTACTACGAACCAATACAATCAATCAATAGCAGGTCAATTTTTTTATATTAAAAACCGTCTGCTGAGCAAATAATATGATAGTGTTGGCTTCAACTTGAAAATTAAGCAAATTCCTTTACAAGATGGACGAGTTGTTTAGGCGAAGGCTTGTTTGGTGTGGAGTGAACTCAATCGAAAAATCCTGATATGCAAAACTGGCAAAAATGCTAACATAATATGCCGCATCTGCTGCTGCTGCTGTTATACTACTGCTACCCGGTGCATTTCTCATCATCATCTCATCCTCCTCGATATTAGGATTTTTTTCTATTCATATTTATTATAAGAAGTAAAATATTGTACTTTACACTCAGCATGTTGTAACGATAAGGAGCTAGTACGTGCCTTAAATTGGAATTGTTTGACGGCAAATCCACTCTTTGGGCAGTTATCAAAAGGCAATAACCCTTGTTCAGTACAAGTGATTAAGAATGTTGCTGCTGTACACAGAGACGTTCTCTTGTAAGTACGTCCTCTTTAGAATATTTGCAAAGGAGCAATAATAACTGACAACAAACATCAACGCATCTCTTTCTCCTATATTCCCATTATACTCTGATGGCAACTTTATATTATCCATATTTTTTAATGAGTTTGGCTAAACCAGGCGCTTCATTCAACAATGCTTTGTTTTCTCTCGATAGGAAGAAAACAATCTGTGTATGAAAATGTGTCATTTAATCAACTAGTATCACGCACGCTGCTGTACATATTTTTAAAAGAAATTTTTAAATATTTTTTTTCTCATTCAGATTTCTGAAACTGATAATGAATGTATGTATAAAAATGATCTTTCTTGGTAATCAAATGTAACCAATGTGTAAAACCGGACGATGAAAACCTTTAAGCCGTGTCATAAATGGGATTTTTTGGGTTGATCGTTTTTTTAAAATAACGAGTATGGTATGCACGATGAGATGAGAGAGTATAATATGTTATCGTTATGGATGCAAGTAGTTTGAAAAAAAAGTTAAGAATCAACGGCATTGTATCACCTTGCTCGAAGGGGCAATAATAAAGTGTGGTCAACTTTTGCTAATACAGCAATAATAATCGACTAGTTAGCAATAATGAAGGAGAGAGAAAAGAGAGAAGGGATATCTGGTTCATATTTTTTTTAGGAATTTTCAATTTTTACTGCAACAGTTAATGCTTTGTAAAGGTTAAGGGTATAATATTATGTTATTCTTTTATGATGATGGGATGGATATGTTTTAGTTGTAGATTCGGAATGCGTGTAGTGCGTAGAATCAACATTGAGTCCCAATTGATTTTCATAAGACTACTGAGAAGTTGTAAAGTACTACACACACATTTATTTTTATTATACCCTTGTAAATTGGCAGATTAATGATCCAAGGACGAATTAAATAACAAGGTAAAAAGTTTTTAACTAGCACCTAACATACTTAATCCAGTTAATCTAGTTAGAAACAAATGTTTGGTTTATTGATTTAATGCCACAACTTGTTGTCATGTTACAAGCAACATGGCAATTAAAAAGAGCTACTTTTGGGTTCTATATTGTCATTCAATCAGATATAGTAGTAGTATGAATTTTGCTTGTGGGACATTTATTGGGTTGCGTACTAGACGGTACCATTCGTATGTACATGAATATGGTAAAAGTATTTTAATGTGTCACTTTTCACATTTGTCAAATCTCTTTTGGATTATTTCAAGTTTTCCCATATCTCGTTGACATTTTCAACGTAGTAAAGTAGTTCGTGTGGTAATACGAGTTTAATGAGTGAATATATAGCAACTTGACACTTGATGTTGCAAAGTGTCTTTCGTCACTTGATTGCCTTTTAGTTCAATCTCTTTTTTGATGTCTTACTCAGCTACTTATTATGTCGGTCTAAAAAAACTATTCTTACCAACCCAAAGTAAAATAAAAAATAATAAAAAGAAATAAACAAATAATCTTGATATTTCCAGACTAATTAAATAAAATAACATGATACCTCTCTCTGCGGAAAAAGTCAGAAAGCATGAAATGACGGTAATGTATACAGTCATAGATAACATGCTATCATCACTCTTAATCCATCTTGAAAACATGAAAATAATTTGTGAGCATTTTCACACATTAGTGGACTCCTTCATCTTATGTACACACACATTATTATTATGAAATTCAAGTCGAGAATTAAGACGACTTTAATCTAATTAAGATCTTCCGACAGACCAAACCATGATTTAACACTTTGGCTAACATTTGTAACGCAAAACCTAATTCAATGCAATAATCTGTAAAGCCACCTTGCCCTCATCCTCACCACCACCACCGCACATCACCAGATTTTTTTAACACGGTTTGCAATGTAGCATGAACGGATATATAATGATTTGTGCACATGGAACGTTGTCGAATGAGAGGGATGAAAAAGTGAAGAGGCAACCGAGCTTTGTAACTACTTTGTAGTCATTTTGGCACGCAAAGGTAGCCAAGTGTGCAAAATTTCATTTGGTGAGAATGAGATGCAGACACTGATAAAAAGGCAGAAGGGAAAAGAGGGATAGAAAAAAACGCTAATTTGAAAATATAGCAAGGATCGCAACAATGCACAGCAGCATCTACTGTGTGGTTGGTATTCATTTTTTTCGGAATGAACATTGTTAAACAGCATGTGAGTGTTGTAAATAAGTCATGGGTAGTTAACCGTTTGTAGATTAGTTACATAAGATGAAAATTCCTCTAGTCATAGTACTAGCCTCAAAGTGTAAACTAATTTTCTGCATTGTTAAATACCTGAATAACTAAATTTTTCATGGCTTTTTCACCACAATATTATTATTGCATTATTATTATCATGATGATGATCGTCATCACAACAATCATCATCATGACCATGAAGTTGAAGGTATGAATGAGCCAACAACATAACATCAGCGAGTCATCATCATCTTCATAGCATCACATCTCGCCTCTCTCTATTCAAAAATGAAAGAAAAAAAAATTAATTTATTTCTTTTAATGAGCTTTCGATAGTAGGTTGTTTGCTACAATGGAAACCACCGAATGTACAACAATGGCATTTTTTGTGTATATTTTTGCAAGCTGGAATATTTGAATGAGGCAGAGAGGAGGAGAAAACTCTCTGGCTAAAAACATGCATTATTATGCAGAAGTCAACGAACAAGTAGACAAAAGACTTGTAGTTTTGAATTGAGACAAAGTAGGGATCCCATCGAGGAAGAGAAGCCACACTCAAGTCAAAATCCGAGGATTCCTGCCGTGATCCTACTACAGCTTTTATATTGCCACCACTGAGATTACAAGCACGGCAAAAGCCAGATTCCGCTTAATATACCTGTACAAAAAATAGAGGTAACAAAACTGAAAGAAAAAACAATTCAGTAGCTTTTATGTAATAATCATGCATACATACATACATACATTCATTTAAGGAGAAAAATATGTTATAGCAGTCAATGTTAAATAAAATTGTGCCTTTTATACACACATTCTCATATTATGCGTTTACCTGTGTGTATTAAATAGGTAAGTACACAGAACAGTCAGTGAAACTTGATGCTGCACATTTCGTCATTGTTGTTGCTCTGCTACAGAGTTTTTAATATGTGATGTTTTATAATAATGTTTGTGTGTAGCCATATATATACATACATTTTTATTAAGTAGAGAGGTTAGCGCATCAACAATCAACACCAGCACTTTAAAACAACACATACGAACAAATGGATTGTCTTGAGGAGAGAGAGAGAGAGGGCTGCGATGATGATGCCGATGTTGTGTCCTTTCCTTTTACATTTTCTCCCTTCTTCGTTAAGTTAAGTACTTGTTCGTTTTCTGGTGTGTAGTGTGTGCCTGCATACATTTTCATACTGCTACTATGTAACTCTCTTTTGGTTTGCTATACTTGATACTACAACAACAATGATCTGTGTAATATTGACGTTTGTCTTATGAATCTTCTAAACAAAACTGGGAAGATGTAAAAAAATGGGATTTTATAGCCGGAAGGCAACTCCCTTCTTCGTCCATAGTCTTGCATAATATGGTTGAATTTGTCGTTAAAGATTTTTAGTAAAAAATATGTTTAAAATATGTACAAATGCCGATAACAAAACTTGAAATTGCTAATAAAAATAAAATAGAGTAGATGTCATATTATTTAGTAAATGTTTTTTCTTCAAATGTACATACTGTGTACATAGTTTAGATTTTAGATAAATGTCTTGGTGTATGTTTTTATTTATATGAGTATGAGCATTTTTAATATTCAAGTTTTTTTACACACAAGAAATTCAGGAAAAAGTACAAATTTTTCTTGGAAGTTTTTGAGGGGGGATGTTATATATGCGTTTGATATAAAATGCTTAGCACATTTATTTGAATAAAATAATATATTTGACATTCCTACAATGGCCGAGCTGTCACATTCTATTTTATCAACAACCGAGGATGAGGAATGAGAAACCCTTTCCTCCTCACACGCATTTGAAAATACGAGTAAACTGGAGTGAAGAACGGAGTAAGGTAACCATTTACCTTGTCTAGTTCTTCGCTTACAGTTGCCATGCACACATATTATATGATCGTTAAGAGTTTTTTCTGTGTAGGGATGGATTTTACTTTGCAAAGTTATTTGACGGTGGTGGCGATGATGATAAGGTTTTATATTGCATAAAGAAGCTACATGTCGTTTCATTCCCTTCCCTTACTTTTTTATACTGCTGCTGTAAGAATACTCGCAGACTTTACTCACTTGGCGCATATCAAACAATCAAGCAGTTGTTGCAATTGTTGTTGATTTCCATTAAAAGCACATATACAAGGAATCGTCACAGGTATTTATATATTATGTTTCTCATTGCACTTGAATACACACATGAAATTTTTATAAAAAAAAGTAGATACGTTCCTTAATACATATTATATCTCTGCTGCTGCTGCATTGAATAGTTTGCTCGCATAAGAATTGAAAGGAAAAAAACAAGAGCAGACACAAGTAAGCAGAAGAAGCAAAATAATTACACCTTCACACAGATAAAGAAGATGGCCGAGAGGAAGAGAATTAAAGTGCAGTTCTGTCGTAAATACGAAAGAGCTGCACCAACTTTGGATACAAACAAGTATCCACACATTTTTAAGCGACTCTCACTAAACTCTACAACGGAGTAGTACCTGTTGTATATTTTTTTAATGTTCGGGTTACCTGTAAAAAAACCTCTCTTGAGCTCGTAAAGGCAACAAGGTAAGCTAGAAAATGTGTTGAGAGCAAAACCTTTTGCGTTCTTCTAGACTCGATCAAGTGTATAAAAGACAGTCTGATTACTAACTCCTTTCGCTTTAAAGTCTTCCATTTGACATTTCAGTATGCTTATACAGAGAGAAAAAAATCCCTTCTGTACATCTTAGCGGCATAATATATAACATCCATATTATGTATACAACAGGTAGGTTTTACATTTACTCCCTGTTCACTCCATATCAAGGAACTACACAGAGGTAAAATGAAGAATAAGAAGAAGCACGTTTACGAACTTCACAGTCTTCACACCTGAAGGATACCGATAAGAAAATGAAGCACCACCACCACAAGTTGTAGTAATGTCATGTATTCTAGACATCCTTTCCATTGCAATGGCTGTGTAGCATTGTTGAAACTTTAGAGGGATGCATTATTGGACATGCACTAACTTGACTGCGTATTTGCTTCTTATGTAGCTGGTTCATCATGATGGGAATTGTAACTAAGTATGTATGCATGTTATTATATGAAGATGATGGAAAGTATTTAGGTATGCATTTTTTTCCTATGCTCAATGCAGTTTCATTATAATTGTGATTACTACTACTAAGGTTTTCTTGTACATGCTTGAACAGCACCCCTAAGAAAACAAGTCGGGGAACAAGACAATCACGCAACAAGTTTTCTTTTACCTGCTCATCAGTTATCTGTAGGCTCTAGCAAGGTAAATATGTATGCAAGCGACAGTGGAGAATAACGCCATGGATTTTTCTGCTTTGCAAGCTCCTACTACTACTAGCACGACAATAACAGCAACTTGTTGCAATTATCTTGCCCTCACTTACAGCCAGTGCCACTGTTATCACTATTTTGTAGTGCAACCTGTGCAAACATATTCTGCTAAAAACTAGCCTTGCGTTGATTTAGAGAAAAGGTTGAGGTGGGTAAATGGTGTTGAAACGGTAAGCTTAAGGAAAATGTGACAGAGTAAACAGTGCAGCATATCGAATATCTTTGGAACATATCTTGGAAAGTTTGTGATAGGTTTTGTATGGAAACCACAACCAAGTGCATTTATTTGTCAGTCGGATTGTGACGAAGAAAAACTTGCGCTCTTTGGATATCGTACTTCCCTTTACACATTTGGGGAATAAGATTGCATATGTGGTTGTTGGAATAAAGATATTGATCATCAATCGTATCATCGTATCTGGAGTGATAACATTCTGGAGCGTTCGAAAATGTTTAATGTTGAAATGTGTGCTGTGTACAGGCAGGTTAAATGTTTATTATTGTGAAAATGAGCACGCATTTTAGGTCGTTGCCAAGATACATATTTATTAAATTGCTATAGTTTGTTAATTCTTAAATGAATTTATTTAAATAAAATGTGTCAAGTTAAGTGGTCTAGTGATACAACAGTGGAAATTGATGGAACCGTTTCGACAGGTAAATTATATTGAAATTTGACAAGAATCTTCTATAGATCTAATGATGATTATTTATTTATCTGAATGAAAGCCACCATATTTATAATTACATTTATGCATATATATATAGCAAGCTTGCCTTTTTTCTACATTTTTATGTTAACAAATACATTTCTGCCTTCATTTATCCACTAAAAGACTTTTAGAGCCATTTCTATACGAATTCATACTAACTGACTTGTAATCTAATCCCTAAAACAATTTAATTAACTACTCGCAGTATTGCATCGCATATATACTAATCATATCAAAGCCAATCACAAGTCGTACGTGTTTTCTTCATAAACACTCATTTACTTAAACCTGTCCCAATTGGTCAGAACGACTAATCAAGACAACTCCACTTGAAACCTTAACTACCTAAATATTTTCTCTTGCAGGCATAAAAAACAGAACAAAATGTTATTTACTGGTATGCTCGCTCGCCCATTTATCATTTACGAAAATAGTAGTATAGGTAAATTTATAGACATGTGCAACTTGCACATTACAACTATATGCCTGCAGTTTTTTATAGATGAACTTTAAAGACAAGGGAATGGGATAGGCAGAGATAATGCACATACAACATACTCGGTAATATTTTCATTTCTCATCTTGTCCATCTATCTATATTCTTCAAAAAAGGAATAAAAGGGATTTGAACTTTTTCTTGTCTTTCTTGTCGATGAATAATAAGACTAGGCGGGTGCAAACTTGGCAAAGATTAATTAGACACAGAAGGTTGGATGCACAAAACCAGCAACATTACAAATACCTTGATGATGAGAAACGAAACACTCCTGCTGCTGCTGCCCCATCGCATGGTCATCATCACGATCATAATTGAACCCAATCTTATGCGTTGCATTGCATGTTTTTTTGTTTGTGCAGGCAAGAGAGAAAAGAGAGTTCCGTGGCAATATTACTAAATAATGAAGTTGACTCTTAAAAACCAAATACTCAAAAAATGTGAATGGTCCGCGATGTAACCTTTTCTAACATTTGGAAGCTTTGGAGAGATGAACGTTATAAGCCCTGTAGCATGTTTCTATGATGGTCAAGGGATTTTTTTCTTTAAAGATTTCATATTTGTTTTTAGAATAAAATTCCATCTTGACAGGAGTTTACATTTATGCAAAAAAATAAAAAATATACAGAGGGCTGATTTCTGATGAGATTTAACTTTATATGTTTCTTAGTTTTTAAAGTGTAAAAAATCCCGTAACGATTGTATAGGTAAAAAAATGAATGTTTTTGGTTACAGAATGGTGAATGGAAAGCATGGATATTAAAGGACATGCCTTGATTATTATTATGGCTTATTATATAAATACTCCATTATGCTGTTGATGATGATGTGTGTGTTGGCGATTGAAAATGTTGACTGATGAAAAATCCACACTGAAAGCTAGCATGTAATTGACAATACAATAATATAATAACAATATTTATTCAGAACTGAGAGCAAACATAATAATGTGTGCGAAAACGAGCATGAAGCATGAACTCACGAAATTTTATCATTTATGGTTATGAAGACTTTTTTTGACGACTACTGGTTTTCAAAGTGGCTCCGGTTGAGACACGAGTAATGGCGTGTGATAAGTCTAAGTAGCTATGCAAATTAACATTTCTATTGTGACATTTTTTCAATTAATGCCTTTTTTGATAGGAAAATTGTTTTTTACGTGGTTGTTGACTGCACTCATGCAGGCTTGTTGAATAGACTGTGAGTTCGACTTTATGAGTTGACTGACGCATGACGGTGTGACAATGGAATCATGTAGTTTTCTGGTGGATAGTCCATTTTACACCAGTTGGAGTCGGAGCTCCCTGCTCTCGCGCACACATCTTGCTACCATTCTTCCACGACACAATTCTGCCAGCCACCTCGCCAAAAATATATATCAATTACATTCTCTTCATTTTTTTCTAGATTTAGAATGCATGTTTCTTGTCATTGTATTGAAATTTTGCAGACAAATTCTAAAATTTAACTGTGAGAACAACTGTGTAATAAGAGCTTGTTATAAAGCAAATGCCTGCATATTTACGAAAACGCTTGCGCTTTAAACTGTTTGAAAGAGAGTCGAGAGCTACGTTTCACTTGATAATTTGCTACTGGCGCCTGTATTAAGAGTCAACTCATGTTCTGCGTTTTAATTAGCAACATGGAATTTAATTCAAGGCGTGCTTTATAATAATTGGTTAAGTATTACCAACCTCCTATACTTATGCTCGACCATCGAAGAAAGTGATGCGTTTTTTTTTCAAAAGAACAATGAACATAGGTACATGTAGAAAAGGTAATTAATTTGTCAAAGAGGAAAATCAATCGATTTCAAAACTAGCCTATAATATTGGTAATAAAGCTTTGAACATTGCATTAATATTTTTGGTTGGTTGTCATCGCTTTCAACGACCTAGATAGAAAATCTCGTCGTTGAGATAGATGATTGTACTCAAGTTTGTACCAACAAACTAGCAAATCCAACAACTTTGCCCCATTCATTTTTGCCAACTTGTCAATGGACTGTAATAATAATGCTCATCATCGGCTGAATTATTTTGTCAAAAATCAAATAAGACAAACTCGCACTCTCATTATACGATAACATGAGAACAAACACAACGACCATAATGACAGCTTTCAAAGTTCACAACAAACCTGTAACACTGTGACTTCTTATTAAGTTAAACTTTATAAACTCGTTTAGCATTGTTATGCAGATAGAGAGGGATTGACTTGTACGTAGTACTTTGATTTGCGCGACATTTTGTTTGTATTGTAAATTGGGGACTAACCGTGCAATGAGTTAGTAGTTAGGGGATGATTATGGGTACAAGAAAAAAGTACTTATATTTACTTCTGAGGAAGCTGACTTGCATCCTTAAAGTTACAAGCATATTGCTGCTGCTGTTGCTGATCATGATTAAATTATATTGAACACTTTTAGTCGATCACGAACGATTGGCAAAAATCTCGTCAAGTATGTTTGAACTCTCCTCTTGTTTGATTACCATCATGGTATGGTCGTCATAGTCGTCCTCAGAGTATCACCCATCATCCCTTCTTATTATTCCTTTATACGTAGTACCCACATCATCCACATCTCACAGATCACAAATACTTTCTGCAGACGACACCAATATCATTTTCATCATCATGGTGATGATCGTCCTCATGGTCATCAATACAAGTTCAGGTTTTATGATATCTCTCTGGTGCATGCAAAGCGAAAAGGAATTTTTCAATTTTTTTCTACGTCAAAAGACGTCTTTATCAGCAAAACGTGTAATTATGGGTCCCCGCATTTGAGAGCTTTTTTATTGTTCGCTGATATCGTTTTTATAGACATGCCGTAAAAAATTATCAATTGGATAAATGCGGTTTTTGGCATTTCGCATCAAGACTACACAAAGGGCTTCGGAGAAAATTGTTTTGACAAGAAAGGAATACCAAAAAGAGTCAAGTTAGCGAAATGATAACAGGATAACGATGCAAAGTACATTTGATGAGATTCCCTGCGAGCCAAAAGTAAATATTTTATTTGCTTTTTCTTTGTAAAAATCTCTGTTCACCTATTATCCACACTGCGCGACCAAATATGTAAACTGAAAGGAAAGTAGTATAAAAAGCATTCTTATAATATATATACCTACACATTATTATCATTATTATTACCATTATATAAGCTATCGTAAAAGCCCATCCGGCGATCAATTTTCCAAGATTCGTGATTTCGCTAAGCATCTTTCACATTGAAAATTGCCGAATTTCTTGGAATGTACATAACACGCTTGTATATCCTTTGAAATGGGATACTTGACTGGTTGACAGGTATAAAAAACAAGTGGACAAGATCTTCTTGCCCTGACAAAAATGCAGGTGACTAATGTAATCCATTTATCAATGGATAAAAAGAGTAGCTTTCTAATACGACCAGCTTACATAGTCAAGTAGGTTTGCATTTTACTATTATCATAATTATTAAGCATTTTTAATTTAGTATTAGGACTCAGTCACTCTCCTCTCTCAGTGCTGGACAACGCCTGAACCTGTTTTAAGTTTTTATTTATTTTAAAACAAATAACTCCTAGTCAACAAATTCATACCCTATCTATTGAATTGTGCTAATCAAACTAAATACCATCAGTTTTCGGATAAATGTTATGGACATTTTCTCCCTTGCCTCCTCATCTCATCATCATCAGGTTTTACAAGCTACTATCAACAATACAAAAAGCCGTTCACCATTATATAGATATTTTGTTTCACACAAATAGGTACATCCTTCATGATTCATGAAAATGCTCAAATTATTATCATCTTGGGTATTAATCCTTCAGAAAACATGAAGGAACGCAA
The DNA here is from genome assembly GCA_027743765.1 of Coecobrya sp. COE2. Classification (NCBI taxonomy): domain Eukaryota; kingdom Metazoa; phylum Arthropoda; class Collembola; order Entomobryomorpha; family Entomobryidae; genus Coecobrya; species Coecobrya sp. COE2. The sequence continues at coordinate 15,977 of JAHZMV010006011.1, forward strand.
AAAAACAATGGCATTTTCTCCCTCTCTCTCCGTGTGTGAATGGTATGTACAATGACATTACATTCGACATTACTCATTTTGGAATTGCTGTTGTAACTGACGACCAAAGACTTGTTACTAGAGATGAGGTTGATGATGATGCTGTGTGAAGATGATGTTCTAATGTAAAAAGAGAGATAATAATATGATACCTGAAAAAGTTGAAGAGAGTGGTGATTGGTGATGAACTTGCGTGCACAACTCGTAAAAATATAAAGACATACATGTATACTACGAACCGATCTAGTAGTACATGCTACACAAACTACTTATGACGATTTTACACTCTTTGTTAAAATAATACAAAATACTTATAATAAATGCAGCAAACAATCATGGCCAATATAGAGGATGTCGGGCTGTTGCACTGTCTGTCTTTGTGGTGGTATAAGTTGCGACTTGCCAGTCACTCTTATTCTTCTTGTTTGATTATGTAATGTAGTCAACAGATTTGTGCTCAGTGTTTGAAATTGCTTGTTTCACTTTTCTAGAGATTTTTTTCTTCGGTTGAATAATGTACCTATAAAAATATTACTATCTTTTACCACCACCAACTTTTGCCTGCATGCATGTAGTGCAGCACAACAGTGCATTTTAAGTTGTCACCTTAGAAGACGGGAGATGTGTAGAGTAACTACTCCATTTCTTCTCTCAAACGAATTTGGTTGAAAGCTTTTAGTTAAGCAAACTATACCTATAGAATAATAGGTAGGTAGTTTGAAAATGAAAGGTAAATCTGGTGATATCTTATAAAATGTCACCAAGAAGAGAAGTGATGATCTGTCGGTCTTCTTTATTCATTTTCTAGCTTGTTGTGTGAGTGAGTGTACCAAAGGGATTTTTTTCCTTTGTGTACTTTGCGTAATGCATTTTTGATCCTTTCACAAATAAACATAGAAAATCCCATGCATAAAAAGAAATGTAAATAATATGTACTTCTTCTGTTCCAAATGCATTTTCTATTTCAGTTCTACCGTCTTTGTTAATATTTTGTTTTATTGCCCGTTTTGTAAAGAAAATTTTATCAATTTTGTTGGGTATTTTAAAACCTATTTCGGAGCACTCATTTCAAAAGTAATAAAAAGCAGATAATTTGCCAAAAATGAAAATAGAGACCGAAAATGGGTAAATTGCGTACAGGAAAATATATTTACAAAAGGTTTTCTGCTTAAAAATGTTAAAATCTATTCATTTAGATAGTCTTTTAAATAATACAGACAATGGCATCGTTATTTCCTTGCACTAAATTTTTATCTTGTCGGAAAAATACAAAGATTTTTATGTAGTTTAACTGATATTGAAATATTTAAGTTAAAACGTTTAATCTCCATTGTTCTACATTGCATTAAAAATTATTTTTTATGCATTAAACTTCTTTGGTGGTAATGTTGATATCAGTTTGATACAATAACTATATTTCCAGACTTTTTAAGTAAAACGCAAAACAATGGATTATATTTGATCCAATCCTTTTGAACACAAGGCTTACCCATTAATGCACCAGTTATCTCTCAAAGTGAGGAAAGATTAATCCTTGAAAAACCACGTAATATTCCTCTCTTCACTTACATAACCTTTTAGCATTTCGCTTGATTTATTTTTTGTGAGACATTAAACCAATCAACTTCCTCTCAAAATACCATTTCCCTTCTTTTTCTGGTTGACTCACTCTCAAGGCATTTGTAATCAAGTAAGAGAGAGATAATGTGACTTACCTTGGTTGTCGGTACAATTCCTTTTTTGTAACAAATATAACTTGTCGAAAATAGCTTGTTTAATGGGAAATTCAACTAGTCATTTGATACAAACTGACATTTTCAACAATCTCACATACGCTAAATCTTGTCAGAAGAATTGATAAAAGTGAGTTATTTTATTTATAAATATATTAAATAAAAGATTTAATTTTTTTACATCAGACTTCCAGGATTTCCCATATAAATATCACCCTCGTTTCCCCTTGCAGAAACTAAGAAGTTTAATGGTTTATATAATCAGTTTTCTGTAAATGTTTCCAATAAATTTAATCCAAATACCTTTACAGTTGAGATATTCGACAAATATTGACTTTCTCAGATTTTTTGATCCCCTTTCAAATTCACCTGCTACATTTTTCTAACCGATGAAACAGTACATTGTCTCCACCAAAATAAATCATTTATATACTCATTTGAAAGTAAAGTGGCATTTCATATTGCTATACAGTGACAGCAGTTGCTATACTGTTCTACATTTTTATATACTTTCCTCCAAGTTTTCTTGATGGTGACTTAAAACTCTCTGCACTTGTGTGAGAGTGATAAAACAGTGAAAGGGGGTTGATGACGAAACCTCGCTAATGCCGTTTCTGTCTGATGTTCAGATAATAATTTCCATTCTGATGCACATTTCAAGTAGATATCTATGCAGTCAAAGACATGGATGTTCTTCTATACATTTACTTCTTTTATGTTTCGGATTCCATGCCATATCATGGATGAATGTACACTTTGATCACGTTCATTTCATCCCTCAAGGCTGCCTTCATCTTCTGCATCATCGTCAGAGATTTTCTTCTGTAGTCAGTGCAATTGTATTGTAATGACTGAGCAATGCTTTCCTCAGTGATGTAACTAATGTAAAAACTAGCAAGAGGAGAGAGAAAAAAACCGACTTAAATCTCACATTTTTCATGCATTGCAATGGTCCCATAAACAATGTAATAAATATGAGTTTATACTAGAAAATGTGTATGAAAAAACATAGTATGCACCTCGCACACACAAAATTATTTTTTGGTACTTTTTTATGCTAGTGTGGAAAAAGTAGTTAAAATGATCGTTGTACATGAAAATTTAGGAAGAACGTGCGTGAATCTGTTTCTCTTTCTCATGAACACTCTTTTTTATGTGAGCAAGCAAATTTAGTCACGTTTGTCGTTGTTGTCGTCGTCATCGTCATCATCATTGTTGCTGTTGTGTTATGTATGTAATACCCGATCAAGTTGCATTCATTTACACAAGTACATCATCAAAAGAAGGAAATTACCTGTTGTATGAAAAATGCCCGTATGGTACGTTGTTCTTGGAACAAGGGATATACTCAGATCTAAAGATAGCCTCTGGTAGAATGTTTTTTTTATTTCAAGGGCTGAATAAAAAAGCAAGTGTGTGGATACTCATTTCTATCCGAGTTTTCTTTTCCATCACGGATTTTTCGTTTTTATTGTAATACAGCCGTAGTTACTGTTGCTATAAGTAGTAATACCTGAGTCCGGATTGGTTTTTAAATGAAATTTCGTGTATCCGCTGAATGATGTACTTACCAGTTACATCATAGTAATTCATTCCCTGGTGAAAAAAAACACGGCGGTTGAAGCAGTACAATAAGTAGTAGTAGCAGCAAAATTATCAAACAGCGTGCAGTAGAAAAGGTGCAGGCTAATATTAACTGCACAAAAATATACATTTTATACTCTAAAGTTACTGTACATCGTTTTTTTTACTTATTCGTGCATCAACACGATCATCATCACCACCACCATGCCCAGAAAGAGATGGTCATAGAAAAAGTTAGAGTAATCTAAAAGGAATAAAGGAGCCAGTTCTATCTAGCTCATCAGTCAGACACGCACTCAGTCAGTCAGTTTAAGAATCTCAAAGTACTCATTAGATCCACTCCACCTGCTTTTCTTTGTCTCCACATGCTAATTTAGATCTCCCTTCTCATCCATTACACCACCTATTACATGCATTCCTCCAACTAGTTCTTCTTCTATTACCTAACCTATCTTTGCTTCTGTAACAAACCCTCTCTCTGCTTTTCTCAGTTCTCTCCTCTATTCACTCCTGCTAATAGTCACTTTTCTTTTGCTGCTCATTTATACCATCTCACCACCATCATCCCAGCATCATTTACTGCAGCTTTATATAATATTGTATACCTGTAGATTTAATATGAGGAGAGGGAGAGAGAAAGAGGGTGATGATGATGCTTCTTTGCCTCTCACTCCCTCTCGATCTTCGGTTGTTCGGTGGTGGTGGTACCAGTTGGCTTGGTAGTTAAAGTTGCTCATGTTGTTACTGTACTGGTACTCGGCTAGTTTTCAGGGTTGCTCACGGTATTTCATCATCTCAAGAGCCTCCTTGGATAATAGCTGAGCTGATGGTAGTGGTGTGGTAATGGCAATAATCATTCTTATAATCCCTTACCAAAGCAGCCTTGTAGATTGAGCTGGGATTTTACATTTGAAAGCTTTACCATATTTTGAGAATCCAAAAATTCTCTTTTCTCAATGTTGCCTGCTAGTCAGTCGATTAACCATCTTGTCTGTCTTACTGACGAGGTTTTTCTGTAGATGCACAAAATATTATACCTGCTAGCACATAGGTAGAAGAAAGTCTTTTTTCCATAAAGTCCGTATGAAATGCAATGCTTGTAATGCCTTATATTACCTGGATGTGTAGCGTATTCAAAAATGCTTTTTTATTTAACCTGTTGCCGCTTATGTGTGTTTGCGGTGATTCTGAGAAAACACTTATTCCTAACAATTGGACAAAATGAAAAAAGGGAATGAGATTGAGAAAGGAAAAAGAGAACTAACAACTCAAAATTGTTTTTTTCCTGTTTGACTTTTTACTCATGTCACTATAGAGAGGTGTGCGGTGCCACACTGAAAATTTTCCACATGTGAGTTGTTCCTCTTTTTCCATTCTTGAAAAAAATCATGAATTGGTTGTTTTTTGGAAACATGCATCCTCATATGCACTTTACACCGCCGTTCGTTCGTTCATCCGTTTCTCTTTTCTACCTGGCCATGATCATGATGATGATGGTAAAATAATGAACACGCTGATGATGCTGATGATAATGGTTTGTGGCTACGGCTGGACGACGACGGCAAATAAATGATATTCGGCAATCATATATTAACCACTTGGATTGATGATGAACCTTTCTTTTATGTACAATCAACAGAAGAGGAATTCTGAGTCAGAGCTGACTGTGGAATCGTCTGCAATGTCACGATTATCGAGCGGTAACACGGCCGCGTCTCGCAGACAAATATTTCTTGACATTGTTCGACAGTCAAATGCATCCTGTGAAAGTGGAGACTATCAGACTGCCGTCGCACTCTATTCTGAAGCTCTCAAGATTGATCCTGATAATCATATACTCTATTCCAATCGATCCGCTGCCTACATCAAATTAGGACATTTCCCTCGTGCACTACAGGATGCTTTAAAAGCACGAGATCTCAACCCAAAATGGTCAAAGGTATGTACATTTGATTACCATCTTTCACATTCTCATTTCTTATATATGCTCGAGTCTGTATTGTAATCGAGAACATGTTGTGTTTTTATGGCTTGTTAAAAAATCCAAACCGGATGTGCAATATGGATTTAACTTGCTTGTAGTATTGGTGACAATACATGGCAAAATTATTATGCTTTTACATTTGCATTTTACGATTTGGCTTATTTTTCTCTTTTTGTCAAAATATGCTAAACGAATTGGTTCAAAGTGTGTTATTCTCTTGTTCTTATGAAATAGGCATACTATCGACAAGGTGTTGCGTTGCAATGCCTTGGCAAACATGCCGACGCCCTCGCGGCTTTCAGTGCTGGCTTGGCCGAAGATCCCAAGTCGGGCCAACTGCTAAATGGACTAATGGAGGCTGCCATAAAGTCACACTTAAAAGGTAAAACACGGGAAGATTTTCCAACTTTTCTGACTTGTTTATAACATTTACATAATATTTTTTGCTATTATTTTAATATTATCGAGAGCATCAGGTTGATATTGTTTTAATTCACATCTGCGGTTTCATACATCAAATTTAAAGAAGCAATTTTTGCATTCGGTTGAAGTCAAATTATATAAATTATAGACATATTCTGTGCGTAGATATTTTTCCTAGAAGGATATCTCATTCATTTGACCACAAAATCGAAAACAAACTGTGTGGTTATTTGCATTTAGCAGTTTACAGAAGGAACTTCATAACAGAAAAAAAATTACTTTGGTAAAAAAACTATGAAAATTTACACCAATTATCAACGTGATAATTTAGAATATAGAATTCATAATATGATGATGATGATATTCATATGATGTAGAATATAAGTACCTAAAAGCTTTTTGTAGAAATATTGTATGAAATTCACACAAGAATGGTGGTGAGGTGAGGAGAATCTGATAAAGGTTAGAGGCATGCGCATTTAAATCTTTTCCTGAAGTTGTAACAACGACATATGAAAAGATGCGTAGGCTAAGAGGAAGTAAAGTCATTTTTCTAATCCTTTCTTTTGAAAGCGAGCCTATTATATGATTACATAGCAGTACAAAAATGGATTTAGCAGAGCTGTCGACAATCAAGTGACGAATAGCTCGTTTCTGTCTCATCGGCGGTGGTAATGTCGGCGTCATCCTCAGCTTTAGATTCCCATGCTGTTATGTAATACCCCTTTCAAACCATTTATTTCCAATGTTAGGCAGATACCTATACTTTAAATATTACTACCATACTGACTATAATTTCATTTTCAGATGAATCTACACACACATGTAAAAAATGTATACTTGTTATCATTATGTGCACCAACAATACCTACCTGCCAGATAACATATACTTGTTGTTAGTGATTCATCATAAAACAAAAGGAAACAAAATTATTAAATCCATTACAATAGTTGTGTCGAAGTTAAATAGGAGGAATAACACGTTCATTACAAACTGAAACAAAGCAGCAGTACTTTACAGAGCTGCAATACAAGTGAAAAACCTGTATTCTGCTGCCGCAGCAGCAGTTCTTTGCTAACATGTTATAATAATGATGATGATAAGCAACAAGTGCAATTCTTCAGTTTTGTGGGTAGATTATAGCAGGCAAGCAAACTAGGCGACTAGGCAAAAATTGCTGTTGTAGGAAATTTTTCATCTGAAAAAAATCTCTTCTGCTACTACCATGTATCCAAATCCAACAAGAAGCACGACACTACTGTTAGCCTTTTTACATGAAAGTTAGCCATCATTACGATCATGATCATCATCACAAATCGGAGGAATGTAATCCACCAACAAGTAAGCGGTGATGGTGGTGGTAGCATTTTGTGCACATTCGCGGTTGTCTTTTTTCCTCCGTTCGCCATAATAATTTACCTGTTACCGTTTCCTTCTTGCATGTCTGCAATCCGCATGGGTCAACCATTTTGTATGACTTATCAATGGGCAAAATCTTTAGTCATTTGTTTGTTTTTGAATTGCCCTGCGGTATGATGGTGGTAATAACCTTTCCGTTTCTCTCACACAGAGAGCAAATATCTTTCACCGCTATCACTCATTCATTACTACACATCCCTTTCATTAGTCCCATTTATCTTGTTGCATGTGTGACAAAAAATATGATTGTCTTTTTTATTCTTCCTTTTCTGGATGATTTTTAGCTGAACTTTGCTCCACAAAATCATATTCCTTCTTCGTACATGATATATTACGCTAACGCTATTTCTACAAAAATATTTTGCATTATGAATATATATTGATGCTCCCTGTGAGTTTACAACAGAGATGCTTCCACCAAAAAAATTCAGGATCTGACCATGATATTTTTATGATTAACGACAATTATGTAATATTAATCATGAATATTATGAAATGCCTGTGATGACGGACGGCAGTGACTGTGGTAGTGATACCAGTTTGCAAGTTTCATTATTTATTTATTTACTTCTTTACACTCAACTTGAAAAATGAATGGGTTAAGTTCTCTCTCTGGCGAGATCCTCGTACATCCCCAGCATGGCTTATGTGAATTTTTTTGAAACCCTGAAGATTTTCTTGGTGTGATTAAATTGCTGAAAATCCCATAATAATGTGCATAATGTACTGCTGAATGTGAGCAGAGTATTATATAGACTTGCCAGGCCACATTTTAAAGGTGCATTGTAAAAAGGTGTGCAATTGCATATATACATGTGCGTAGCTAATAGTATTTTTATATTATGCGTACATTGTATTCTTCTGGTTAAAAAAATGTTTTTCTCTCTTTCTCTATATTATCTCCTCTTTGTGGTGTGTGTGACGGTAGAGGAATGCGTTGCCACCACCGCCACATTAAATAAAATACAACACCAGGTGTGGAGCGCTGTCATTGATGAGGAAGATGAAGAAGAAAATGATTGCTTCTTTCTTACTTCTCAGCAACAAGTCTCTTCTCTGACTCCTTGTGCAACTGCGCATCCACCAACCACCACTATCACCATCAGCACATCTTTTTTTCTTCCTTCTTTTATAAAACAGAAAGGACGACTACTGGCAATAGTGGCAATCTTCGTAAACATGTTTTGTTACTGACATTGCATTGTATAATTATTGATTGCATAGACCACGTAGTAATAATATACGATCCGAATACAACCTTATGACGTTGCATTGCACTGCATCCATCTTTCTAAATAGTCAGTAAAGTTAGCATTTGTGTACAGTAACTTATTTACTGTGGTCACAAGCATGATTGTGTTTTTGTTTTCTTATAATGTTCACTGCTGCTGAATAATGATATTTTACGTTAGTAGTTTAGAAATGCAGGCACATCATCTCATCCCTGGCCATCATCATCATCACGGTCATCATCATACATGCATTTCTAGTTACCACTTTTCTGACAAACCTTTGCAGAGATACTACATCTATCTCTGTATGGAAATTTGATACTGGTGTAGATCGACTTGTTTTAAGGCAGCATTATTGTGCCGTAAAACGATATATAGTGACGAGGATGATGATAATAAAGGTAATAATAATATGGTAGCAAGGAAAAAGAAGCAATGCCACCACCACCACTATCACAACAACAATGCAAGTCAACGCAAACGGTAAACTGCTGTGAGGCAGACGCTCAATGAGGATTTAAGCGAAAGAGATAGAAAGAAGGGCCGAGAGTTTCTAGGAAGGCAACAACAGAAGCAACGGCAACAGCAGTAGGCCGCATCGTATTCTCAGTTTGAACTCAGCTTTCAACAAGTCCCTGTGAAGCTCACACAAAAATCTTTCAAGACGAGAGAGAGAGAGAGAGAGAGAAATAAAGACGGTGAAGAAGAAAAAAAAGGAAAAAAGCATGGACGACGAATAATAAGAGAAAAACCTGCTTTATATGTAGTCGAACATTTCGATAAAAGTACTGAATGTAGTTTGTAGTAAATAGTAGTAAACGTAGTAGTAGTAGTTGTAGAGGTGGTGTAGTAAAGTCATATAAAGTAGGTATATAATAACTATGTGCATGGGATATTATATAGGTAATAGAGGAATATTGTATAAAAGTGTTGTACAAGTACCTATTTTACCTGTACACATAATATACTTCCAACTTGACTATATTGCAGTTACTTAACAATATTTTGTATGAAAAAAATATATGCATGGATGTAAGTATGTATATTTTAGAGCTGGTGGATAACTAAGGGTAGTCACCCCTACCTTCTTCATGTAACATATTTAACGTTTGTTCTCTCAAAGGAATTTGATTATCATATCAGGTTGTTACTATTATACTATTGTTATGGAATTCTCATCATCATCTCGTCCTCTGCGCTGCTAATATTGCAAGAAAGCATGATTGTTCACTTGTTAGCATAATATGCAACATTGGTGCTCTGGCTAGTAGGATGAATCCCAGCTTATTCTTCACCACCATCGTCATTTTTTAAACTTACTTACATGCTATACAGGGAAACTAGAGGGAAAAGGAATGACCAAGAAATGGATTTCATCACAAAAACAGTGTTTTAAAGAAAAATTTCAAAAAATATGCATAATGCTTTCTGGTTGTTTGATACATTTTATATGTTAAAAATCATATCCAATGAATAAAAAAGGGAAAAATACTTACATACTACTCATCTCTCTCTCTCTGCACTTGACATTGTACGTACATTAAAACTATTAACTTTGAAACATTCTTTAAATTTATTGTTTTGTCAGAGCAATGCAAGCATAGTAAAAGTGATGCTCAAAAAAACTTGTCCATGTTGTACAACAACAACACAGACAAAGAATACTTTTGTATTCAGGATTTCTGTATAAAAAATACTTTTACTGCACAAGAAATTCCATAAAGCAATCATAATTACCGTGATGAATTTTCAAATAGACGTCAATTAGTCTCACAGTAAATTTCATCTCGTATATTTTAATGTGTTCATTGACAAGGATGGCAGTTTACAATTTATTCCCGGTTTATATTTTATTTGACAACTTCTCCATAATGTATACATCATCGCAGACGAACTCTAACAATAAGACAAAGTAGACACATTGTTATTTCTATCCACTACTATATATACAAAGCGGATGCAAGTTTTATAAGAAGGCTTGATATGTGTGATATATATACACACAAGCATTAACAAAGTAATGACTTGTGCCATGTGCCTGTATGCCGGATAATATTTATGACCTCTTCTGTTGAAGTGGAAGTCCCTTTAAAAAAGGAATCGGGGATTATCTTTTTCTTTCTTTCTTCTCCTCTTATTGTTGGCTTTTTGTGGTGATGGCGATAAGTGTGCGTACACCGTTTCTTTTTTTTACAGAATCATGCAAACGAGTGATAGTGTGCAAGAGCCACGGGCCAGCATAACTCACTTTACAACCCATCTGTCTTATTTTATCCAGTGTGTCTTGTAACCTAACTGCGCACATAAAATCTTCCAACAAACAAGCAGACAAGGAGGGAAGTGTGTGTGTGTAAAAGCCAGCTTGATGTAGGAGAAATACAGCGTATTAGTAAAAAAAGCAAGGAAAAGAATTTTCTTAAATATTTGGGTGGGTTACTTATCTGAAATGGAAACAGTTCTCCGCCCTGTGTGCGCCCGTACTACAACTCTCATCGTCATCATCGCCTTTTTCTTTTTATCTATCATTTCTCTCTAGTAGAACTTATATTATGAGCAAGGAATCCTTGTACGTGACAAATAGGAGGGAAGACTCCTTTCTATCTGTGTTCTTTATATGTATGCACCTTCGAAATAAACTAGGCTGGCAGACTGAAAAGAAAGAGACAATAAGTCCACCTGTGGAATGCATATAAAATGGGTATGAAAAAGTAATAAAAAGAGACTGAAATACATACAATTATTTTGCTGGTGCTTTTTTAGCTTGTGCCAAGATAAAAAAATTAAGGACGGGGCAAGGCACAAGCACATAAAAAGAAAGGAGTGTGTTGTTTTGGAAGGAGAAGGAACTTTAATAAAAGCATTTTAAAGAAAAGTAAAAAAGAATAATCTATATGCTGATGAATGTTTAATATTATGAGGATGTATATATGCAAAGGAGATGAGTAGTCGAGAAAAAGCATTTAAAAATCTATTTTTACATTTTTTACCTGGGATACTGTAGCACACCTGAACTCGGGGAAAATTGCACGTAATTTCGAGTCTTGTTCTTAATATTAAAATTATGGGAGGTCAACATTCACAAACGAGTCGATGGTAGTAATTATAGTTTCTCCTTTATTAGCTCTACGGCTTGGTTTATTTGAACTGTCTAATTTCTCTCCGTGTACGAACGACGATGAGGATGAGGAGTCGCGTGATTGTTTAGCTTACCTTTTGCAGCAGCATTAACAGCAAAGCTACTCATTATCATCAAATTCCATATTGAAATATATACACACATGCACTCATAAAATAAAATAAATAATATATGAATATTATAGTTACATTTTAGACAAGTATTTGTGATGAGGCCAAAACTTTGCTTGCGTCACAGATACTGCCGCTACGGCTGTAGCAGCCGTAGAATCTCATCAAATAGAATATGAAATCTGAACCTGGTACGAAGTACCAAGCAGAAAGATAGGAAGAAAGTAAAGAGAAGACATATAATATTTAAAATTTGTAATAATAATGATGGATATATGGGACGAGTCCCAGAAGAGCAACTGACAACAAACAATGGACAAAATTACGGCAACGATCATGTTCCACTCCAAACACACACACACATACCACCACCACACATTTCACAAAACATGCAGACATAAGAAATGGTAATAATAGCAATAATAATAATGTCTGCTGTCTCTAGAAAAAGTGCTGTTGATGATGATTATGAGCGAGAAAAAAGGCCTTTTTTCTTCTTATGCCCTGGTCCAGTCAGATATTTTTACATGGAAAGTTTTTCTCTCAGTCAGTGTCAGTGTAGCAGATTGTACAAAAACCCTGGTAGTTGTATGGTGGCCTTTTCTGTAGCAGAGCAAAAGAAGGAAGATGAGTGGGCTGGAAAAGAATTTTACTTCCATGAGAGTACATAATCATCCTACTACTACCATCATCATTTTCATCATCACCATTCCCCCCGTCGTAATAATCCTCATGCAATGATATATAATGAATGGCAATTACGGATGCATCTGGTTTCATTTTTTGACGAGACTATAACGTCAAACATCACAACACAACACATTAGTTTCGTTTCGTTTTTTTTCGCTGTTTCAAATGTGAAGAAACATGTGTAAAGAATAAGAAGAGTTTTTTCCTCTCTCTAATCATATTTTAGAAAGAAGTTGGTCTACTTTGTCATTTCTTTTTCATAATATGGACTAGTATAGACAAACATGTTATGTATGTACGTATGCAAAGTGAATTATACATTCCTGAATTCCTCTAAAATTATCTGTAATAGCGACGACGATAATAGCAAATAAATACCAACAAAAATAATATGATATATAAATTGATCGGTTTGATTTCTTGTTATAGGAAAACTGGAACCCACGTTCGAGCAGCTACGTGCAATGAAGCTGTCCAAATCTTCGTTTGTCGTGATATCGGTGATTGGACAGGAACTCCTTGCAGCAGGTCACTGTTTGCCTGCTGTCGCCGTACTTGAGAGTGCTCTTAAAATAGGAACAGCAAACTTGAAACTTAAAGGCTCCGTTTACTCCGCCCTCTCCTCTGCATACTGGGCTCTTAATTCTCTGGAGAAGGTAAGCAAAATTAGAGTTGAAAGCTATTGAATTGGAAAATCGCCAGCCACACGTTCATTTTTTTACACCTCTTACATGAAAATATCTCATGACAATGAAAAATGCATACATATATATTTTTCATATTATGCATATATATAACACATGTGCATTCCACACGTTTTCCTTTGAAATGGTATGTCTTTTGTTTTTTCAAAAATTATTTACAATCAGTGTATAGCGCCATTGTATTACCATGCAACCTGTCATTGTTGTGGTTGCATAAAAGTAGTCGGCATTTTGACTCTTGAAAGGCGCATATTTGTGCATTAGCACCTGGTCGATGACCAATTACCAAGCATCATCATCCTACCGTCTCACCATCAATGGAAAAAGGCCTTTTAAATCCATAAAGGCACTGGTAAAAGTTTCTTTGAGATTACCAAAAAACCGTGTAAGGACTGCGAATGTCATGATTGCAACATGCTATTTCAAGCTGTAAAATATCCAACACTGTTATTATACTTGGTTTGGCGCAGTACAAATAGAAAAAAGGGATGTGTAAAGCGAGCAAATATGACGAATGATAGGTATAAAATGCGACTTTAATATTTTTAATGCGGTATACCACGCACATATTATGCCAACGGAAACAATGAGTCGCACGAAGTATAACAAAATGAAAGTAGTGTACCACCACCAGTAACTTATAAAGAAAACTTTTTTAAAAAGTTCTCGTGAGTTTGCGCTTACTTTACTGAAGAATGCTTGTTTTGATATTTTGATGTCTTATGAAAATATTATTATTTTTAACAGAGCACTGAATTTAATGTAGCCATATACTAATATATATGCAGTTCAGTTTCGTTTTGAGAGATAATCTCACTCCCACCCTCCACCGCTCTCCTCACAACATCAACAACATGAACAACATAGCAATTACTCGTGTTTTTCAAGTAAATGATGGTGGCATTTGTGTAATATAGGATGTAGGGAAATGGAAACTTTTTGAAGTGACCGAAATGATTAGCACAATTACAGTTGTCAGAACATTACCAAAATGACTAAATATTTTACAGATGGTCCTTTTTGACTTGGACAGGAATGCCGCTCACAAACACCACCTTGGTTTTGTAAGTACTTAAATCCGTAGGTTTGCAGTATGCCATAGGTACCTACACACGCATATCCCTATCTAAATAGCTGCAATGAATCTATACACATTTTAAAGTGAAATCTGTCATGCTTTTCTCACTTTTCACAAGGAACAATTACCTCCTACATTGCATAATCTCTTGGATAGTAGTAGACACCTGGATGACGACTCACTCAAAAAGATGTGTGCTGTAAAAAAATATGCGCGTGAATTATGGCTTTAACCTTATCAGCACCCGAATAATTTTGTTAGCACGACATGATATGCAAAATACGGAAAGAAGTAATTTGAGAAAAAAATGAAGGTGACAAAAAAGGAATTATTCACAATAATATTATTATTATCGCCAGCATCGTTTGACATTGAAACAACAATAGTTTTGTACACAAACAGCCAAAGGGAAAAATATATTATGTTCAACAGACCTCCATGCAAGTGTTGTTTCTGTATAATATGTATTCAAGCTACTTATTGTTATTTCATTTCCTAATTTTGTTTTGTTTAAACGCAGTTAACAATTGACACCTGCGTATGAATATGAGTAGAAGAATAGATAAAAATGTGACAATGCTGTTTGCACTAAAGTATCCCTTGTATTGACGTTTTTATGCAACCGTTTCTCTCAAGACATGTACATAAATGCTGTGATATAGTAACAATAAGTGTAAATGATAGTAACAGGAAAATTAATCAACCATTTTGCATAAATCTGTGTAGGCTGTCATAACAAATATTGTAAATGAAAAATGACAGAGAGATAAGAATAATCGCTTTGTGTGATTTCATGTGCACCAACGATGATGGCGGTGGGAGCTTCTGGTGTTACTTTTATTGTACCTAAACATGTACATGTGGTGGACTTGGCCATATTTAGCGAACCTGGTATATATTCAATAATACAATTTTTAGTTAATAAGAATATTATTATGTACAAAGTGTAACATTCTTTAATGACGATTCTTTCGTGGTAAATGTGGCATTGTTGTTTGGCTGCTACATGCTGTTATATTCTTGCCACTCTGCTACTAACTCCCTCAGCAGTCGGTTTGTTCAGACACAAATAAAAATAATATTTTTACGGTTGTAAATATAACGAGTACGCGTGAAACCATTCAAAAGGGACAATAAAGTCGTTGTATGCACTTCTATTATAACAAAAGCTTATAAATATATGGCGGCTGGTGGTGATGTATTAAAGAGAGAAGAGCATTTAATATTACACTCTGGTATCGTTCCTCTCTCTCTCTCTCTCTCTCTCTCTCTCTCTCAGGTAATGCGTATTTGTCTGAAAGTCAACTTTTACAACTGCATCAAAAAATGCAATAATAATATGCAAGCTTGCTGTGTCAATTTTTCAAACAAGTCTGCAGGCAGTGCTGCTAAAAGATGTAATAAATGTTCCTCCATTTACATATGTATACTTATTCAGTACGTGTACACAAGGGACAAACACTTTAGTAGATACTCTATAGCAGCAAACATTATTATCTGGTCATTAACAGCAAATGCAAAAGGTGGAAAAATGGTAACAAAGTGAGTAAAAGTGGAACTACTACGAAAAAATGACGTGTACGCATTTATTTGCACATGATAAATATATGTACATAGACACATACCTGTACTCTGTGACATTTTGTTGATTTGTCGTTGAGAAAGATAAATGCGCATTTTCATACATGTTTACAACGGTGGACGGAAATTTCAAATCTGTTGTTAGAAGACTGATGATGATTGTTCTGGCATTCTGGCACACACACAAACCGCGCACAATACTGCCATTGACAGGCTGTTAATTACAACTGCCAACAACGCTCGTGTCGTATCAAAATTAGATCGCATCTTTTTACGACTAATGTAAAATGCTTGTAAGTATATGGCAATAAATGGCAACTGTAAAATACTTAAGTTGCCACCTAAAATGTAATGCTGAGGCATTTGTATCATAAGCAGATATGTATTTAATTATGATTGTATGCATCTACTTTGCAGATCAGTAAATAAAGAACATTCTTAGCAGTAGTTTCTGTACTGCCGCTGCTCAATTGTCGTGTGAGAAGAAAGATAGGAAAATCTTTAGCATAACTGAAAGAACATTTGAGATAGTCATTTCAGATGAGATCTTAGAATTTATTCTATAATTGTAGTACACACGTTGCTAAATGAGTTATAAAAAGCAACTTGATCGAGTACATTTTTAAAAGATTGAAACAAAATTACAATGCACGTTTCTTTCTACATCACCACAAAACATTACATATGACCATGCTGTGTTATTTTGTAAACTTGCATTTACAGCAATTCAATTAAAGATAGCTGCTCTCTGAATAGCAAAACTCTTGAAAATGATATAAACGCTTCTTTAGCCCCTTTTGATAGAGGAGCAATAATGTTGTAATATTACTCGTGGCTCCTTAAAAGCCTCAAGAAGACAAAGTGGAAGTAAACTGATCCATGATAAACGTGTCTCGTCTCATATACTCATACACTGCGTGTTCAACTTTTTACTTTTTATTGCTGTTATTTCGCATATATCACTGTTTGCTCGTAATTTTTTTGTTAGCTTCTTTATTGCGTTCTACTCTACATTTTTTCAACTGCTGTTGTGATAGTCAACTGATATAAATCTCACCATGAATGAAAATGGGACGACAAGCAATGCTAATAATGATGATGCTAAAATACCTTCAAGAATGTATGTAATTACTGTTTCTACGGCTTTTGCACGACGACGCATGCCATTAGGCCATATATTGCAAAAGGCACAGTGTAGTTTTTACTCACTCGCATTTTTTCTTAAAAATTGGCATTTTTACAGTTTTGTTGTTAGTTTTGTAGAAATACTTACAATCTTTATGCCTCCTGTAATTATAATCCAGTTTAGGTCTTCCAATGGCATTAGTTAATGTAGAGAGATGACAGATAATACAGACAGTTGTATATATGGCAAACGTTGGCAAACCGAGGAAAGAGGATTTTTTAATAAAACGGATGGTTCATAATATAAATAAGTTCATCCATTACACGGTCATCATTTATGACATTCATTTCTTTAAAACACTTTCAAGTTATCAGATAAATATGGAGGCGATATTCATAAGGAAGTAACTAGGCAAATTGATAAAGATAACTCTTCTTCGCGTACAATCCCATTTATAATCCTTATTCATTAATTTTAATGTCTGCATTTTAAACAAGTTTACTTGACTTTTAAAATGTTCATTATTATGGCATAAAAAATGGTGAAAAATGAACAGTGTGGAATTTCAATAAATATATCTTTATAACGATCTCTCTGAAAACTAACCATGTAATTATTATTTTTTCTATTTTTTACAGGCGATTAGTTACATGCAACAAGATTTGGCAGTGTCAAAGTCACTTGGAGATGTTACTGGAGAGTGTCGAGCACACGGGAATCTTGGCTCTGCATATTTTTCAAAGGCAAACTATAAAGATGCCCTTACCTCTCACCGCTACCAATTAGTGTTGGCCATGAAGTGCAAAGATACCCATGCAGCAGCCTCTGCGCTAACCAGCTTAGGTGAGTAGCCGTGTCTAAAAATTGTGTAAACACGTATTTTTTGCCGAGTGTCATGTTAGTAGTTTTCATGTCATTTATCATATCGTTCAAAAGACATTACTTATCTTATTGTCATCATCTCTATGACCGTTCAATGGTTTGAATATATTATAGCACGTCGTTATTTTGTCATGAGTTCTAAGGAGCTACCTTACTTTATGTTTTTTTGCATGGCAGATTTTTCATTATTTCGCAAGCAATGCATATAACAATGAAAAGAGTAAATACTTAATTTTGACGAACGCCATTATTCTGCTAGTTTTACTAACATTGTCCAATTATTTATTACCATTATTTGTTATTGCAATTATCTACGCAAACTAGTCGTTGTCAGATAAGTAGTTCTAATGCGTACGCCATAAAAGGCCAGAGTCGGCATTATTGTCCAAATGAATGAATCATATTGGGAAAGGAGCAGGGACAACACAATACCAAAAAGTCGACAACTTGAATACAAAAGGCAGTTGACAAGTTCATTCATCTAATTACGATCCTTATTCTTTGAGTGACAACGTTCACCAAACAAGCGACAATCACAGAAGCATCAGTTTTTTAACTACCCCTACCGCGTTTCTTGCTTAAGGTGGACGAGAAGATTGGTTAAGAGGATAAAATATGCCTGATAAAATGGAGCATGATTGTGTTTAAAAGTCGATTACAAGTTTGATACATCTTGCGCTTTGTCAATTATTTGCAGCGTACAGTTCATTGGGTGGTGCGTACCGGGTTACAAAAAGATATGATCGTGCGTTAGGGTTCCACACACAGGTAAGCTTACAGACAAAAATAATGAAGTGGTGACTGGCTGGATAGTTGAAATTATAGAAATTTACTAACGCGCTTGCTACTATTTCGTTCTTTATTTCAGGAGCTCACAATTCTCCAAGAAATTAATGATTTACGTGGAGAATGTAGAGCTCACGGAAATCTAGGCGCGGTCCACATGGCGCTTGGAAATTACACGAGTGCTATTAAATGTTATGAGGAAATGATGGAAAGGGCTAAAGACTTGAAGGATGCAATGACAGAAGCTCAGGCATATGGAAACTTGGGCATTGCTCGAATCAACATTTGCAGTTACGAGGAGGCAGTAACTTTCTTTGAACTGCAAATTTCCGTTTTGGATGCTCTCATGTCATCCAACTCAAAAATGGCCATGATGGTGCTGATTGAGAAGGGCAGGGCCTTTGGTAATCTCGGTGACTGCTTTAATGCTCTGAATGACTACGAAGAGGCCATTAGATGTCACGAGCGCGCACTTCAGATATCTCTAAAAACCCCAAGTTTACGAGATCAAGAACGAACGTACCGTGCATTGGGAATGGCACATAAGGCTATTGGAAATTCCTCAACGGCCCTCATGTACTTTGAGAAAAGACTGTCAGTGATAAATCTCGCAACGAATGGTGAAAGCAGTGGTGGTAGTGATGACACGATTAGTTTACGCGCTACAGCTTACAGCGACATTGGGCAAGAGCAATTGGAACTTGGTCACTTTGATCAGGCCATTAGTTGCTTCCAGCAGCAACTCAACACAGTAAAAGAGACTGGAGATAGGAATGCTGAATCACAGGCCTTGTCTTTCTTGGGGAAAACGTTCCACATGATGGGCAACCATTCTGAAGCCTTACAGTACCATGAAGCTGACCTGAGGATTTCTCAAGAACTGGAATCAGTTGAAGGGAAGGCAAGGGCGTACAATAATATGGGCATGGCGTATGAATCCCTTGGTAACTACGATCAGGCTCTGATGTATCAGGAGTACCATTTGACCGCAACTAATCACATTGACGGAGAGATAAATAAAGCCGTTGCCTTTAGTCATATAGGTACGCAACCAAATAACATTACTTTAATTTTTGTTTAACTACTGTAGTGGAAAATATGCAATGAATGATAATAACAATTTCCATTTATACACAGGTCGTATACATCACGCATTAGGAAATAATATTCAAGCTGTGGCTTACCTCCAACAAGGTTTGCAAGTTTTTGAAAAATCAGACGCCAAAGAGGAGGAGGCCAAAGTTCGTCATTTCTTGGGTCTAGCTCTGTGGAGACATGGAGATTTGGAGTCAGCTTTAGCTCACCTAGAGAAATCGACAGATTTGCTGGAGAGTATTCGACTGTCCACGCGAGGCACCACTACGGAATATTACCTGAATCTGTTTGACCGACAGATAGCGTCTTTCCACGCTCTCCAAAG
>JAHZMV010006012.1:0-34632 GCA_027743765.1 Coecobrya sp. COE2
CTGAGCGTCACGGTGAACGCATTCAATGATGCCAAATAGGTACAGTATAAATGAATTGCAGGTACAGGTGTAGTAGGAGTATAACATAAAATGATATTGTTTGGTAATAGTTTTTGTAGGCGGAAATAAATAAAATGTGTGCCGTTGCAACAACTACATTTTACTTTATAAAGATACACATTCGATTTTGTCATTTGGGATTATTCTTTTCTTTGTTCAATAAGCGCTTCAAAAGTTGACAGAAAGGGTAAAAGAGATTTGCGACGAGATTTCGTGTCAGTCTACATCATCAACTAGAAAATATTCATTATTGTAAGCAAAAGCATATGTGCAGAGCTTGTGCTGTTGCTGTATTTGCAATGTTGAAAAAGCTCAAAAGATTTGAAGATAGATGACTTCTTTAGATTCGGATTAAATTTGTGTATGGTGTTGCTGCATACAAATTTGCATTGTCCGTCTGTGTCATCGTCGTGAAAGGAAGACGGTATGGCACGGTTGTCCAATGAGCCATTCAAGTGGTACTCTTTACCGTCCATCGTAACTCCCTGTTTGGTTCATTTACTCCATATATCACAACGCTCATCTCATTGAACATGAAATTTACTTGACGTGTTGATTTTATGTTTAAATGTATTTAGTACACGTGTAAATAAATGTATGAAAGACCGTTATCAGTTTTGTACGTCTTCGTCCCTTCTTCGATGAAGAAATAGTCCTCCTTTGGATTGTTTTATGTAAACAAACGTCTTGTCATATTATTTGACTACTGTACGCTTTTTTTCGTTTAGTCACGGGATCAACTCTGACCTGGATAACTAAACTTACATACAAGTCATTATAAATGTACCTTCCTGCTACACGAATGAGATCCTTGTCACTACATTCGTCTTTCTCTTCACAAGCAAAATAGTCTGTAAATCACCTCCAAGTAAAAATGCAAATTTTTCGGTACGTCATTTGTATTTTTGCTACTGCAAACAAATTTTCTTCCCTTAAAAACATGTCCACTACTTGTATCACCACCACTCGTGCTCCTTATTACTCCTCCTCTTATTACCTTCTTAACGCTTGAATGTCAAGCAAGTTTTTCAACCGTATTTGTTGAGTTTGCAAAGCACTTGAAATTGGTGGTGTTAGAATAGAAAATGTTCTTCTGGCAGACAAACACGAGAAATGTTGACCTGACATTTGCGTATTATTATATATTTATGTAGATGAATTTTCTGCTTATTCTTAAACTTGTTACGTTGCGAGCAAACTGGGTAAAGCCAAGAAGAGAAATTCGTTTCATCATCGTCTGCAGCAACAGCGTATCTTCTTGTTTTGGGAACGACTGTATCTACCACTCTGTCATTGTGAAAAGCTACCTACACGTAAGTCAGCTTTTGTGTTGATGATTGCCATGAACAGAAGAACAAAAACTGAGGATGAAAAGCATGGTAAATTGAATATTTAACAGACGAAGATACACACAACAACAACTTTTTTGCTGAAGGTGGTGGTGAGTAAGTAGGTAGCAAAGTGCATATTATCTACTTCGGGTTCCTCATCATGACTGACTAACTTCAACTGTCCTTTTTCTCGCTGCTGTTGTTGAAGGTGCTAATGAATAATTATGAAGATGAGCGTGGTATGCAAATAACTTCGTTTGTAGCTATGTATCACTCTGTTTCAATGAGAAGGCTCAAGAAGACTGAAATAAAATGAAGTTAAAACGAAAAAGTATAATAATGACTCTGTATATAATTGTTGTTTGATCTTTATTGCTGTACATGTTTGCATTTGAAACAATAAAAAATGAATTTCACGACCAGATGGTCATAATCATTTACAGAAAAAAAGAAAGCATGTTTGACCATGTTCCTTCGGAATTTTTATGATTTTCATGATGAGCTATTATGGTTCACTGAATTAAATTAATCATAGGCTTGACCATTGCCTTTGAGCTTTCATAATAGTAATTATAACACTGGATTCAAATGAAAATGTTCCAGCTAGTGAAAAGGTATTCACCATTTAATTAAAATTGATCAGGTCTCGTTAGAACCGATAAAATATGTAATCTACTATATTCCAAACTAGTCATTTATTGAACATTTATTTGGCGCTTGCTAGTATTTAACTACAATTACCATTAATTTATTTCATTAATTGATTTTGTGGAAAAGAAAAAATATGGCCTGGCAATTGATACATTGACTGTCTGCCTGCGTGTTCTGATCCATTGCACAATCCGTTTTTCTGCATGTCAAACGCAAACAAAAACTATGAACTGCTAACTGCTCCTCAAGCTATGTCTCCTTCCAGTCTTCCTGTTTCTATCCCTGCCCAACACAAGGATATTATATTGTTCTAAATTTTTGAGATTCACCTCCGTTTTTTTCTCATTAACAATAAAGTTTATTTTACCGTGTAACAGTCAATGGTTCTACGTTTAGTACAGCAGTTGGTGAACATCACAAGCCTCATTCGATTTTTGTATGTACCACACTAGGCTAACGCTTCACATCCGATTCGCTTTAATACATGACAAGGTGGTCCCTCTTTTTGGTGACTCTGCGGGTGAGTCACAAAATGACTCTCATGATCTACTATATTGGTTTGGTGTTTTGCTACCATTGTACATTTGATTCATGATGACTGTTTGCTCGCTAGACATGCACGATTTCCCTCACTCACCTGCCCAAAAAGAATCAAGTGAAAACTCAAGCTGAAATCGTATCTCAGTCAAAGAAACGTGATGTGAACGTGCTCTATATCTACATAATATATATATCGGTTATATAGATTATTTGCGTAATTGGGTGATGTACATGTTATCATACTATACTATATACTATACTACTTCGTGGTTATTTCTCTGACTCGTGGACATTTAGAAATTTTTGCTTTCTATGAATTGGTATTGCCCAGTACAGGCATAATCAAATGAACTAATTTCTTAACTAATTTCTTTTTATTTCATATGTTTTATAAAAATGACCCCCACACACACTGCGCGTGAAGAGATATTTATCCTAAATAAGTCCTTGAGTCCGTATTACATTTTTTGTATTCTCTGCCTCACATCATCAACTAACTCACGCGTATTCTCACCAACAACCGTCGTTGCATCTCATCCCCTGTGTATTTAAAGTATACACGATGCAGTTAGTTTGAAACTGAACAAAAGGGATACTTACAAGTGAAGAGGCTATTTAAATAATAATCATCACATGAGCATGTGTAATTACCTTTTTACCTTAAGTAGAAATAGGCTGCACGACTTTTCTCACTTATGCTTCTCTTTCTCTTCTCCTCCACTATCTTTGCTTGGTAGAGTAAATATGTAAAGCTGTTGAAAGTGAGGAGCCATTAAAGCCAGAAACATGTTAAGGGATCTACGGCGGTAGTTGCGTTACAGCTAATAATGGATAGAAATCAGACTAAATTATGAGTCCTTAGCCATAAATAGACTTGATGCTTTGCACGGCTGCTCTCCCTACGTGCATCCATATCTCAAGACAATCGTTACAAACATTTTAACTAAAACTGAAGATGAAAATTTGTTCCCCTTCACCAAAACTGATACTTACATAATATATTCCAATATCCAACCAACTTTCTTTGTTGACTACTGTTGACTGCGTGGCCATTGTCGTCGGAAGGTTTAATTTTCACAAAGGATAAAACTCCGACTGATCGTCATTATCATGTATTATGCAGATTGTATATGCATACGAATTGGAATCGCCATCAAATTTCAACGTTACATCCGCCTGCACGCGTGAAATCTGAGATGAAATTATCATCCAATCCTCTGACGATACAATAGCTGAACAAAGCGGAGATCTGAACTTGAGATAATTCCATTTTGTTATACATGAATATAAAAATATAGCTCTGGAAAAGTTATCATAATCAGAAAATCGGAAACATCCGCTGTTTTGGTTTTCCACTCTGGTAAAATGGTTTACATCGACAACAACAACAACGGCATTTATTTGCTCCTTGCTTGCTTCCCTGTAGCCTGTATTTACTCCAGTCAACCAACCCCAACAAAACTCATTTTGTTCTTCTCTCTTCTCTCTCCGTTAATATTTTGAGGGGGAGGAAACGATCGAGAAAATGAAGTTAAGGCAGAGCTTCATAAGCTATAGAAACTTATTTATCACGTAAATATATCCTCCCGATCCAATCTTCTTTCAAAAACGAGAGATAGCAAAAGGATACATGGGAATAAATGGGTGTGCTACTACAATTTAAGTAAAAACCTTGGCATGTACTTGTACACACAGCAATAGAAACTGTAAGGAATTGAATGAATCTCTATGAAAGGGGATGAAATATTCATATAGTGACCGAAAACGTCAACCATTACTGGATTTGTCTATAGTGTAGGGTAGTATCATCATCGTTCTCGTTGAAGAGATGGATTTTTTAAGGAAGCCACTCAGCCATGTTGTATGAGCTGTCGGGAAATTGCACGGTTTAATATGCATCAGACATATATTGTGCATCCCCAAAAGTTAAAAAGAATCCAAAACTTCATATATACTCAACCCACCAAAACTCAGATACGCGATAAAATTGCTGCTGCTGCTGCTCCCTTTGTAAAATTATAAGTGGCAAGTGTAGTACTCTTCTACAACCGTAGCTTCGGTGGAACTAAGATTATAAATGGTAACGTTTTGCCCCTTCAAGAGATTATTCAAAAGGGAGAATCGACATATGAAAATAATATAAACTACCCCTTTGCCAATGATACGTATACGAACATACAAAATACAGGAACGGTTACAGTTTCATTCAACCCTTCGTCTTCTTTTTTGAAATATATATTGTGACATGAAACGGGTAGTAGCAAATACCTACTGCTACGAACGTGTGCTATTAATAGATATACTCGCTGGTTTAGTGAGGCAACCAAGTGTCACAGAAAGTCAATAGAAACCAGAGAAATAGTGGAGTAGTCCTTGCACACTGTAGGAACGAATACACCTTTTTATTTAAAAGAACTTGCACCAGGGTTGTTTGTTATGCCTGTTTGATGTATACTAAAATGGCCACACATTGTATCAAATGATGCACCGCCGCATTGTACAGCTTCCTTTTAAATGAATAACAAAATGAAGTAAAAAGATACACCAGTGTAATCATTATGATTCGATGATCATCCATCGTTTTTTCGTCGTTTATGGTTTGTTACCCAGTACGGATCCATTGTGCAGCATTCGTTGCAATGTCCATGCATGTTTTCACTACGGACATTTCATTTTGTTACAAGAACTACCTAGTCAAGTTTTGGTGCACAAGAATGTAATGTACGGGAATGCTCTGACCGTTCTGAAAAGGATGTGTGGCTATGCCTTAAATAGTAAACTGGCAGCAGGTATGTATTTTTTTGGCATTGGAAATTGAAAAGTAGCATGGCATAAGTTACGTAAAAGCTAAACTTCGGCATGTATGAGTAAATCTTTTGTAACTTCTGGGCTGTATATGATCACACACGGCCTATCTATTCTTTCCAAGGGTGTGTCGAATCCAGTAATCTTCTCTCCATGTGGTAAATAAAACTTCAGACCAAAGCGACTCTTCTATTTATCTACCGTTCACTTTCCATCTACGCACAATTATTAGCTATAGATATGTGCTCTCTAAAACATAAATGCTGATGCAGCTACGCTTATGCATTACGTTCACTTTGGGCTTTGAATTATAAGGTGATAGTGATAATCAAAATTTTCACCCAGGTACTTTAGAGCATGCACTAGTAGTAGTGCTGCATTGACAATTGTACAGCCGCCATGAGTTTTTAAATGCGCAATATGCAGAGGTAAAATATTTCTGAGGAAAGTTCCAAACAACTTATGACAGCATTCCGTTTCGTTCGTGAAGGACATGTACATATGAAAGCTGAAGAATTTACACATAATTCTGTAACTCTGGAATTGTTCAGTCAATTATGTGATATATAACTAAAAATAAACAATTTTAGATATATAAAAATTCCTTTCCGGTGTAAATCCATTATTCCTTTATCTGAAAGTTTAAGCTAATTTGAGCTAATAGTATATATTAAGTGATTTTAAGTACACCATTACACATGGTGTAGTTACGCTCCAATAATTTTGATGAATCATGGCACATACTATCAATATCTTTTCGATATTGGAAATTACTTATAACATCTATAAAACCAATTGTTACATTATACAATGTCATAGTTTGTATAACACACTACATTAATCTTGTAAAGTCGATAAATCCTGCCTTAAAATGGGTAGAATTTACTTGGATTTTCTCCGATTAAATGACTGGCTGGAGAGTAATAAAATCATAAATACTTCATAAAGTAATACCGATTTTTGTTCCTAATTGCTTGGAAAAATCTGTTAATACTTGCTCAAATCTCGTAAATACTTGTACTCATTGTGTCAATTTTGTTACTGTTGTAGATACAAGCAGTCATAAATGTGAACTACAACTACAAGTGATAGCTAACAGGAATAACGCGTGCTCTTTTCTTTCTTACAAAATAAACGTCCCAAGCGAACATTGTGTTAGCACATTTTCGGCATAATCTCAATAATATTTTGACTAAGCTGTTTACAAGTGGTTCGTTCGATCATCAATCTTTCTTAGTTTCAATATTTTCATACATATTTTATATCCTAACTATAAATAGGCTTGCATCCACTTCTCTTTCATTTGTGCTCTGAAGAAAAGAAGCATTATTCTTGCATCTTCTGGGATGCAGTAAAATATCTTCCTGTTAGATAGGGAGTTGCGCTGGTGTGGGATCAATAGAAGAAACAAGTTTTGTTTGTCGTAGCTCCTGCATGAAAAAGTTACACAAGAAAGTTTAACTTTTGTCCTCTTTGAAGCAGTAATGGCGGTGTTTGTAGCTCTGTTAACTCATTTATTTATACGTACAAGCACATATGTGTCATTATCGGCTTAATTTTATTACCACCACAATAATCATCACTCTTGGGAAAACGGTATTTTGCTAAACTTTTATTGCCTGCGCTCATAATATTCGTAGTAAAGTGACAACGCGTACCTGCTGTATCAAAATAACACAATAATGAGAGACCTTTCCTATCTCTGTATGTCGTTCCTTAAGGGACTTGTTTGACAAACGGGCACAAGCTAAAAGTGTACCATTTCAAATATCAACATCAAGTTTGTTCTTCTTGTTAAACAGAATGTATACAAGATGCATTAACTTATACTTATGTCCATAAAGTAAGCGAATTTTATGTGGTGCTTCTGATGATAAAGGTATTATTTATATTTATGAGGCATTCACATGTTTCGGAACCTATTTTAAATACATGATTATTAACATTATCATTAAAACTGAGCACGATACTTTCTTTTTCAAAACTAATATTTTTACTTTACTTTTGCAGCTACTTATTCAACCGGTTATGTGTAAGCGATAAAAAATTCCGAATGAGTGAATCAGTTTATCAAGCAATGTTATAACTAAATATCGAACTTGTGCATAAAAGCTTATGCCAAATAGCTCACCTTATAAGTCATATTTCCATTTCATTTACCCTAACTTTAAGTCATTTGCATAATGGTAAAAGATACTGATATCAGGTTAACTTTTCTCACTCTAGCTGCATCAAGTCAAGGTCATATAAATTTCGATCTTGAATTGACCATTAAATTGAACAGAGTTTTAGCGAAAATGTTGCATAATCCATTTCAATTGCAAATGTATGAGATATTCCTTGTTGCGTGTAGCCTTCTCATCATCATCCTCTTTGATGTCAGCATTCAGCATCATCGCGTGGATTGAAAAAAACGAAGAATGGACTAAAAGGAAAGAACACATACGGCAATAACGATCGATCCAATAAAGATGAATAAAAAACAAAGGAGTTGGTGTGGAGAAAAAACTCATGAAATAATAATAATTTCCTTCCTTAATGATACTTGAAAGCATCACACATTTTCACCCCCAAACCAAGAAAAGGTGTATTATTATGTAAGCTTATTCATTTTGCTTAATATTCATTTCACCAAGTCCCCTGAAAGAAAACCTCCTGAAAAACCTGACGATTTGCGAATATCCAACAGTTTATTATTTTTTATGTCCAGCCAGACGCAGTTGTAGTGCCAACAATTTATCCAAGTTGTTAAGCTTTTTCTCCTTTTTATGTAACTTATATTCTAGACCTTATTACTATGTATGTATTTAAATTCATTCCCTGTCAGACGGAACCAGCAAAACTACATGCTATGTATTTGCATGCAGAAGTTCAAACACGCATATCTCGATTTTTTGTGAAATGCACGCACCAGTTATTTTCCTTTTTCTTTGCCATTCTCTCCAACAATTGTCCGCCTGAAAATGGGTAAACAATAATATATTGCACGGATAGATATATGTAAGATGTTTAATGGTTTAGACCGATGGTTCTACTATTACGATGATCATTTTGTGACTAGTTAACTGGTCTGCACCGTCATCAACTAAAGTACAACGTATGTCCACAACAATCACAACACCTGCCGAAAAAATAACTCATCTACGAAAAAAATCTGCCAACTGTCGCTAATAAGATGTTTCCCTTGTGATGTTTCTTACAGAAAGGAAGATTATATATGAATTAGATACGAAAGAGCTTGTACTATCAGCATCAACTCTAAAATAATGCACCCCTGCTGCTTTTAAGCTACTTCATATTCATTAGAAAACGTACCTCTATCCAGTTGTAGTGTTAGCATTATCGTCAGTATTAATAATAAAATGATAAAAAATGTTGAGACAGCAAACGAGGTCGCATGTTGTGTTATTTTGGTTAACCAGAAAAAAAAGTTGATTGCATCGCATGCGATCACAGTCATCTCATCGCAATATCGCAAACAAGCGTTTGTCACTTTAACACTGACCGCCCCATAAAAACATAATTAGATATACCGACCGACCGACTTTACTTCTTTCTTTTCATCTGTATTGGACTATAAAATAAAAATAAAATATAATGCAATGAGAAATGAATGCAGTACTTGTAACTGTCCACGGACACAAATATGTGAAATTGCCGCTGATACCAGTGCTGGATCTTCTTTTTCAAGTGCTTGTGTCGTGCTGTCGCTGTCTCTTTGCTTTCATTGTTATTAACCAGCATTGGAAATTGGAATTGACTTTGTTGAAGACATGAACATATTGATGACGATCTTGTCTTGTAGACCTTGCCTTGTGTATGCATCATGCCAAAAAATAAAGAAAGGTTCGTTAATGAATCTTGAATGTCAAGCTGAGAGAGTTGATGGGATGGATGGAAAATCTAATCCAGGTTACGATATATATTAGAGCAGCTGGATGGAAATTTTTATTTTATGTTACGACCGAAAGATCACCATTCACAGCTCATCAAGTAATGATGACATTCAACATCATTTCGTTCGGCTACTGTATGCTTGCATGTTTTCTGTTTTTCACGAACCAGACCGACAACAAGTATAATAATATTTAACGGTCTGATCGCCAGTCATCGATGCTTTTTTCTTCAATTCAACTTAGCAAACTAAACCAAACATAATATGAATAGAAGACAATTTATTTCTTCATAGAAAATCACCATTACATGTTATCATGATAATCTTGTTTCTTTCTGTTATAAAACCCACCGCTACCACAACTTCAGCATAAAAAATCTGCTGTGCTGCTTCATGTATGCTATAATAGCTTCTGTTTGTGTTGGATATTGTATATAGCTATAGGCACTTCACAGGATATGTAATAATAACAGACCTCCCAAAAAACTATTAGCACCTGTCTTGAACACACGATGGGTTTATATTGATCACGCAATGTCACATCAGTCTGCAGTAACAACGAAATTACTTGAACTTCTCTTTTCCTAAACCCGAGATCCCAAAATGTGTATACTTATAAAAGGCTCGATTTGCTATAAATGTGCATTGTGCAGTAATTTGGTTGTGTTTTCAGAAACTCATAGAATAACGTCATGTCTTACCCACCTAGTAGAAGAAATATATATTGACTTAACTACTTCCAGTGAAAGGTTAAACTTTTTATTACACATTTACACTATTGCCTTAACCCTTTCATTATCCCGCTGCTCACCTCAACTCGTCACGAGACAATGATAATAACCACCAATTCTGCAGATGAAGTATGAGGAAAAAATCTATCGGCAAAGCCCATAATTTGTTGGGTGATGCAGCTAATAACCCACTCACGTCTTTCAAATTGCATCTTTTTCATACAGCTTAGAGCTTACCTATGGTACTGCAAATACGCAACCTAAATCTTTGCAATTATCGATAAAAATGCAAGAAAATGCTACTTTATTATTTCAAGAAAACTTTTCACAGGTCATCACAACATCAAACGTAGTCCTGTAACGTGGCGTGGCTGGTCATAAATGATGAATGATAACAAAGTGTACAATTTTAAGCTAAATAACCCAAATATTTTCATTCATTCGATCCAAGATTCATCTCAGGTAAGACCTTTTAGTTTTATTAGTGCACCTGGACTAGAATTGTTTTGCATGAGTAATTGTTTCAAATTAGAATGATATAAAATAGGCTCTGAATGGAAAACCACAACTCCAGAGGCACAGTATAACATTATATTACTTTTACTTTTTTAATGTGTCCGAAAGCATCATTTCTAGAAACACA
Organism: Coecobrya sp. COE2; assembly: GCA_027743765.1. NCBI lineage: Eukaryota > Metazoa > Arthropoda > Collembola > Entomobryomorpha > Entomobryidae > Coecobrya > Coecobrya sp. COE2. Next base: position 10,657 of record JAHZMV010006012.1, read on the forward strand.
TTTCTCGATTTTCAGCTTCATACTATATTGTTGCCTGATGAACTCTTATTTATTCTGTATTCGGTATATCTTCTTTGTTGTACCCCATCTGTCTCATTTTGGGAGCCCTTTACTAATTTCCTGGAATAAGTAGACTAATAAATTAAATGCACTCAGATTAAGATAATAAACTAGATTTTAATTGGCTAAATGTTACAAATCATGCAGTTCATTTTTTCTTTCTAAAGTAGTCGTTCCTATTTTGAGGAAAACAAACACCAGCTCTAGTTAAAAATGAGTTACTCTTACGAAATATTTATGGAGGTTTTACTATTAATAATCTAAAATTGAATGTGGCTTGCCTAGTCTATTTTAAATTGTCACGCAATTTACTATTATATATTACATACCTAGGTATAGGTTGCAAACAGACGTCAGCAAGCTGACGTTGACGGTGGTCCCTTAAAATACCATTTTTTCATTTGTGGCATTACATTTACATGTAGTTTAATCCTGTTAGCTATATCGCGTTATTTATAGAGACAAACCGCAACCTTTATAAATCATCTTCAGCAGACTATCTAAACAAGCATTTAATCATATTAAAGTATAGGTTTACCCTGTATTATTATCTATCTATTCGACAATTCATTTCATTTTGTAATTTTGTTTGTTTATCAAACTGAACCACGTCGACCACCATAATAGATCGATCTAAGCCAATTTTATTGAATTTTTTCTTTAAAAAAGAGAACACTGCTCTTGTATTTAATTCACTCAACCATGTAATTTATAATACCAAAAGAAAAAAAATCAATGTTGGATCCAGGTCTTGGGGTAAAACGGGTTGGGAATTAAATATAACAAATCTAAGGTATACGTATGGTTTGCTAAAGATAACTATCGTGCGTACTTTCTCTGTAAAGGAAAGAGGTAAGTGATAAAAGTAGACGTATTCCAGCAATCCATTCCTCTTCGTATATTGATATTTGTACCAGGATCACAATGTAAACTGGATTCCGAGTATAGTGACACGACATTAGGTATTAGAATCCAACAATTGCAAGTAACCCCTTTCGTTCATTCAGGGGAAGATTTTTTGTTCCTTCATCTCTCTTGTACACAAATATGGTTTCGTTTACACACATCTCTCACACACGCAACCCGGTGCATGTTGACCTAACTATGATCAACAAAGATCTTTTTGAATGAGTGTATGTATATGGTAGCAGGCTCAAGGGTAAACAAAATATTATAGTATATAATATATAATAAGACATGTGGACTGAGGAGACAACTGAGAATCGGCTTTACTTTATCCTAAAGGACAATAGACCCAGTAAAGTAAACGTGTCAGTCAATAGATAATGCCCATACAGTGGGTACAACCACATGTGTATACACAGACCGTAGGAATCTTGTAGGGGTTTTGTCCAGTTGAAAGAAGAATGAATTGGAAGTGATACATTTTCTTTACACAAACTTGGTATTGGTACTCGTAAGATAATAAGATAAAGGATCCATTCTAAAGGAATTGAACGTTTTTTCTGCTAAACAAATGTACTTGATGGGATTCAGGGATGTAACCCTTTTGGTTTTGTTGTGGATGTCTGGTAAAATTGAAATTATTGTTTCGTATGTAACTGTTAATTTCAATGGCATTTTTCTAAACCTATTGAAAATGCTTTCGATTTAAGTCTCTAAAGCCAAAATATATATACAAAAGATTTCCATAAAAAAGAATAACTTCCTACGTGGTACATGCATAAAAGGAGAAAGCTTTCTTGAGTAAAACGAAGGAATGAAAATTGTAGGATATTATAGGAGTGTTGTAGAGCAAATGACTTCCCTGTACCTCCATTGTATAGACTACACTACACTACTGTTCAAATTATAAAAGTAAACCAAAATCTTGACAAAAGAAGGCTACATGATTTTTTGATGACGCGAGCAACATAATTCATTGAAATGAACGTATATGAGTGTTGATTGTAGTATGTAACATTTAATTTAACACGTTATCGTTCAAAGAGCGACGTTAGAAAATACTGAAAGTTAAAGGCGTGTTTTCAGATGCATTGAACTGTTTAAAGAGTTGAATGAATTTAATGTTTATGTTTAATTACTTACTATTATAAAACGACTTTCGTTAAAGTACTGACTGAAGATTAGAGATAACAGTCCAGACAAATGTGAATGTACAATTCACACAAGACAAACATGAATTAGGTATTTGAAGACGAACACATTCTATGTTGGGATAGGACAGGGCACATGTGCATACTTCCTTTTGCCGACAATAATGCTCATAAATACAGATTACGTAATAGCTACTCATAAACATATTAAACACGTTATTGTCTCTTTCTTTTTATCCTTACATCGCATCTTGCTCGGTTCACAAATAAATAAGTTATTCCAAAGTAGACGAATAAAAGCCAAACGCCAGTTCCTGAAAAGGTGCAATGTTATTATTATCATTAAATCCTCCGTAAAGTCAAATATTTTCCGCACCAGCGAACTAATAAAAGGGTCCCTTTTATATTTCCCTTCTCTTCCTTTCTGCCTTGCGTGTAAATACAAACATAAAAGAAATTTCTAAATTAATGAGCAGGTAGCTAAATGTTTGGTTATTAATGTTTTCTAAACACACTTGAAACTCTTTTTGAAACAAGGCTTTCCCTGAGTTTGTTATCTTGCTCAAAAGATCTTTCATGCAGTATGTACACATTTTGTTTGCAGGTATACCCGAACTTCTTTATTATTTTATTATCATAAAGTTTCCTTCCTCATCTCCTCCTTCTCATCACAATCATTATCGTCAGGTCTTCTTTGGCTAGTAAAAAGTCAATGAATATGTGGTTATCAAATAGTCATAATCTGTTTTTTGTTAACCGCTTTATACTTTTATTACTCTGTGTATATAGGATGTTCCCTTTTGTTTTCATACAAGTTGAGTTGTAAAGAGAATACAGCCAGATGTCTGCTTCTCTCTGTAGATTTTTCAAATTATTAACTACGAGCAAATGAATAATAAGTTTATAAGTAGCGGAAAGGGTTGAAATTCCTCACTTTGCCTATATATATCTGTAAATAAATCAACATCCCTTCCTAGATTTTCAAAAAATACGGAGAAAATTTGTAAGAAAAGATGGTTTTTTGCTTTGAAAGTTATACCTCCATATACTACAATACTACTATTTTTCAGACTGGCAATGCTGGTTTTGGTTCCAACATCCATGAAAATGTCAATCTTGCTCACTAACGACAGGAAATTATTACATTTTTGTTCAGTAGGCTGAGCAGAAAGTCAAGGATTTTTGTTTTGACGAGAAAGAAAAGGTATAAAAGTAGTAAAGAACAAAAAAGGTCACCACACTAAACTTTGTCTCATGTCAGGCGTAGTTTGGGTTCGGAATTGGTAACTTGGTTGGTGGTATTAAGAACAACGTTACCATTGTGCGTGGACATTTGTATTTGTACAGAGGATGATTGTCCGTCGTTGTAAGCAATATACATGGGCAATGAGCTGCCTAATGATCCTATAATTAGGGGGCTTTGTTATTACAATTTTTTTGAGAAAAAATCCCAGTTCTCCATATAAGTCACTTTGTGTTGTAAGAGCAAAAACTGGGATTCTCGTAACAAAAATGTAAAAGTGGGCTGGATCTTCTGGTTCAGTCATTTATACAATTTTTTGGGTGATGGATATCACGCTGCGTTGTATAATGTGAGAGTGGTGCCAGAACAGATTTTCTTTTATGTAAAATGTATTGCTGTGTGTGTTATGCTCTTAATAGTGTAATAATCGTCGTCATCATCATCGTGAGAAATGCATAAAAATTCAATAATCCCCCTCCAAGCGCTTTTGTCTCTTTGATTAGGTACCTGTAAGAACAGCATCAGACGAACGACAGAAAAAAGTTGAAAAATTATAAAGTACTCAAGCTTTGTACTTTTTTGTACTTGAAAGTAAACTTGAAAGGTGGTTGAAAAGCCATCTTACATTAATTATTACCATTACATGGTATGGTACACTGAAAAAATATGTTGTGTGCTGCTGGACAATATAAAACTACAGGTAGACAGACGAAGTTGATATGTTTAAGGTATGACTTTGTATTTTATGCTTGGACTTGACTGGCTTTCTTACTTTTTGGTGCGGTGGGAGGCTTTTAGGAAAATTAAAAGATAACCATCAACGAATGTCAAAATGGAAAGGGGTTGACATTGATGAAATCACGGCGTTATATGAAATAAGGAACAAGTGGCCGCTCGTCGTAATAAGTTGAAGAGTCATCTTTTAACATATTATCATCATCGACTTTACAGCTTCTTCCCCTGTGCTAACACACACAGAACCAACAGCAGACACGGCCGCAGTTGATTTTTCTATGATTTTAACATACCAGATTACAAGAAGTACAAAAATCTCGGTTCACTTTGATGAAGAGACTTTTACCAGTTAAAACAGTCTCAAACGGAGTTCCAAGGAATAGCTCGATGTGTAAAGGCGGAGAACTTTATGCGGCCACAGAAATAGTCCCTTTTGTTTTTAAAATTTCGTCGTATGTGTACATAGCAGTATGAAGGCATATATTATTGTTTGATGTGTGTTGTCGATGATGTGATGACATTTTAGGTGAGTTCCCAGAAAGGTGCTGAACGGGACGACTGTGAATTGTTTGTTAGAGAAGAGCAAACGGATTTACACGAAAATTGTAATCCAACGAAATAGAATTTGCACTTTCTTTCTTACCAAAATAATCCCCATTTCAGCTCAAAGCATACTGCTGATCAATTTAATTTGAGCTTTTATGATTCTAAAGCTACCAATGGGTTTATTTTTAACTATCAATTTTTTAAATAAAAATGTGAAACTGAAACATGATAGTTAATTCACCATTTTTCTCCGTTCATCTTAAATATAACGTATTTACGGAGAGGCGCATATTTGTATTTCTTAAACTTGATACTTTCTCAGACTGAACCTCAATTTATTGCTTAACCCCCTATGAAGTTGTTTGCTTTTTAAACAAGAAACTAAAGAACGTCTACCACCATATTCCATTAAAACAACATTTTCCCCATCAACGAAACGGCAGCAATAAAGTTTATAAAAAGTTAAATTCAGCTGGGGACAAAGAAAAATGTCGTATCATACCCAGCTAGTATAATTATTATATTATTTGTTATATTACTTTAAAAAATTTGTTTGTCTGAGAAAAGAAGTTACACAAGACAAGTAAATATAAAATGTCCAGGTGAACCTGAAGTTCACAAGAACAAACATTTTATTTGTACTTTGACAAAATTCAACAAATAGCCCTCATAGTCAGAGTCTTAGAGAGTGTCATATTCCACCATCTTTACTCATTTCTGTGGAATGTACCTGTTAGAATTTAGTCTGAGACACTACCTAGCCAAAGTTTTGGTGACATTCTCTTCTTGGACACATTTTATCTGATTAATGTGCCATACTAGTACACTCGCTCGTGTAACAGAAATTCAATGTTTTTCGTAATCGTATAAAAATGTCAGAGAATTAAACTTTGTTGGTCAACTCCCTTCGACCAAAAAAGTCACCGTTGCTCACACTGCTTGCCTACCTTCATACAAATCGCCGATATGAACAAAATGTAAGCAGTAATGCCACCACAACACTACCTTTACTTTGCATAATATGCACTTATCTTTTTTGTTGCTATTATTGTTGTCATTATGATCATTATACGCAGGACATGAGTATAAAAGACGATAAAAGAAAAGGAGAAGCGAGAACTGGACAGTTGTCCACCACTACACCGCAATTCAAGACATATACAATTTTTTTATACTTTACTCTCCTGCACTCTTATGAAAATTATTTGTCCACTTCTTCTTTTTGTTCACCTGTCAGAATCGCTTTTTACTGGGCGAGACAGATAAAGTGAGATTTTTTTTCAGTTAACTCACACAAGTGGAAAAAGAAGTAGAGCTGACTTACCTATATGTATGTATATAGTGCTTAAAAAGTTGAAGAAGGCAAGAATTAAAATATCTTTCGTGTTTTATGAAGATGATGCATAATCATAAGAATGTGGCCACCTCTCTCTTTCTCTGTTCGGCTACCACCGCCATGCCATTTGTCATCCAAAAGTAGAATTTCAAAGGGAAAATGATGATAATATGGGTAATATGATGATCATAAGACAGGTTACTCTGCACAATGATCACTTTTAATGTCTATAACAAATCCTGTTTCGACTTTACGCTTATGGTGATACTATATGTGTCTGTGGATGATGGTTAAAAACAAACAAAATGTTTTAATGTCATTCGCACTACAACATAGAAAGCTTATGGTGCATTTCATCATCTTTCCCAGAAAAAGAGTCAATCCTGAAAAGTAGCACCGCACGGAGCACAACGTTGCAAAAATCCTCGTTTTATTTCAAGTCCACTAATAATGCGTACACAACAACCATCATCAAATCGTGATGTATAAACACATAATCTAGGATATTTGCAGATAAAAGTACAGAAGCCGAGGTTAAAACTCGTATGATCACCGTGAGCTCACTCGAGTGAAATATATTGCAAAAATTAAAATAAGGAGGTAGGGTAAGCTATTAAAGTATGCATGTGTAAAGAAAATTGTGTGAACAGCAACAATAAGGGAACGTTGTAACATAAATAGTTTCGTCATTGCTCACCTCTTTGTCCTTTAGCAATTGCTCAGCTCAGCACAAGTATCTCATAAATTTTCCATGTATACTTGCCTAATATTTTGTTACCGTGCATTAAGAAAATTATCATTTTTGCAACATTATAATACCAGCATTAATCTCCAATAAAAATTTGCATTGTCTCATATTACTTTAATGCACGCATTTATTCGAGTTGGGCGAGTTGGTTGCGGTGGATGTATGATGGCGCGGCACTGTTATTTGTGACCTGAGGAAAGCTAGAGTTTGCGAATTTGTATGAACTAGTGATAGTGACATTGTGATTTTTATTGTCCTTTATTTATCAAGATCCCTTGTAGCTGTTGTTGATTTTATTCGTTGGCAGATTTTTATAACAAGAGAATACTGCTTTATGGCACAGTAACAATATCATTATTATCCCCGCATCTTATTCAAAATCGTCTATTCTATTGCTGTCAGAAACGTAAAAAATATGAATTAAAAAGGTGAAGAGCTTTTGTCGGTTCACTTGATTTAATCCTCGTTAACCCTTTTACCTTCTATACCTGTTGCTGACTTTTTCTTGCTCCTTGAGCTGCATAGTCATCAAGATCATCATCTTCACCGGGACCGCAACAGCAGTAACACAGGAATAGTAAAAGCCCTACTAAAAGTAGCCAGTTAAGTTGTGTGTATGAATAATTTCCCGTGTCAAGAAATCAACCAGTCGACACAACACATGTCTCTGTCTACTACTAGTTTACCCTGCGAAAAACTATCTTTTTGCTTTTTTATTATGATTCTGTTTTATCTTTTCATTTAGTCATTTGTTATTTTTATTAATTTGCATTCATCCGCATAACAAGTACATCCCAGTTGTGTACGTGAACTTATGTAATCAAATACAACAATCAGTTTTCATGATTTTTTGAAAGTAATCACGCATTTCAAGACGATTTACATCTTCATTTATACGCGTTATAAGATGTTCTCGACACTGTGTTAGTACCTGAGTTGTGATGTGCGTGTCTTTTTACAAGATATTCCGTAGTTTTACGTACATCGGTGATATGTACATTGTAATGAACAGAAATATTCATGCAAGCTCTTGACCGTGAGAAATTGAAGGAAATATTTCGATTACAATACAACTCTAAATTAGGACTTAATGTACTATAAATACCTCATTTAATTATTAGATAGATAGAAAATACTTTGCGTACTATTTGTTATATAATTAATTATTCAGTATATTAAAGTGGAAGAGAATCATTATATAACCTGAATGCAAGTACATATGTGGACCTTATTAACTCTCATATAACGCAGCCGATAGAGAAAAGATATGGTATCGCAATAACCATCATTACACAGAACACCATAATAATTAATATGAAATCAAATTCCAGGCAAAAGTTGGACAATATCACATACTTAATTAAGAGTTTACTCGTTTATTAAGTTATTAATCAAACTATCATTTAGAAGATATAAATTGCAAATACAAGAATTTTTTATTTACTTTCCTGTGTTTTTCACCAATTTGATTTATACATTTGATAATATAAATAGTATACCCGACTATCGTAAAAGACCGTAGACTATCGTATTGGTTATAGTTGTAGTTGTAAGTTTATAGTTTTATGTGGCACTGTTTGGTTGGTTGTTTCCACCACCCATCAAAACGAATGATAAAAAGCTACACAATTGTGAAAATTATACCTGATTTAATTACTACTTTTAATACAAACTAACCTAGCAAAAGTAGGAAAAAGGTAAAAAACAAACACGCTGTCTCTCACGGAAATTGCTCAGTGTGTGTGTAGCAGCAACAATGTTGAATGTTGGCTTTGGCTCATTTGATTTTTTATTCTTTTTCGTATTTAGAACTACAATAGAAAGAGTAAAGAGAGCCCCATCCCATAATTTCCATTGCATGTTGTAATGTACTAAAGAGACCACCTTGTAGGCTAGTCTTAATTTCTAGTACATTATAGTGATGGTGGTAGGCTTGAAATGAACACACGTACATTAGATTAAAATGATTACTTATTATGAGCACAAACCACCGCAAAAATTCATACATGCTATTATTATTTGATTCTACGCATCACCTTTCTCTCTTGTGCTGCCACAAAAATCCGTAATACTCAAGCAAATGGAAGCTTATTCTAGGTAATTGTTCTCTTCTTGTCAGGCAGGACGTTCGGAGTGAATTAAAATAGACATGAATACTGATGTGAAATAGCCCGTATATTGCAATGCTTTCGCTTGAAAAACCAACAACAATTGCATACGTGAATGCCATTTATGTACGTAGTTGGATTGAAGTTATTATATTAAGAATTCAATGAATCTTTTAAAATAGCATTGTTGATGTTATGGTGGTGTGTTTGTGGCCGCAAGTCATTATCATACTTGAATGCAAAAGGGCATTTCATTCGTGCATATATCCTGTATAGAAACAGAGAAAAGAAGAGGACCACCGGGGATTGCTTCCCGCAACATCTAAATACAGTAAAATGTAAGGAGCGCACCGGTCCTGACCACCTTCTTGCTCCGACTTTTAACTCTTTTATCCCCATTATGTGTATTATGAATTAAAATGACAATTATCACCTGTGAAAATATGAACACCACCAAGCTAGGTGCTATACTTGAAGTGATGCGAACGTTACTTGCTGCTGCTGGTTGATAAAGCACAATGAGCACATAAGCAAGATTAGGTGTCTTTGTTCAAAAAGTCAAGTCACACATTAGTTCATGATATGCATCATGAAACATTTGACTTGAACTGAACCACCAAGAAAGGCTGACGAGGAGAGGGTTAAGGATAAGATTAAAAGCTTATTTTGAATGCATGCACTTCAATTTTTCTGTATATTTAAAAGTCAAGAAACGAGAAGTGGAAATAAGAGAGAAGTACAGCAATAAGTCGGAAAAGTGGCATGTGCGTGCTAATGTTGTTCATTTAAATATGCACAAAGTGTGAAAGAATGGCAATAATGGCGATATATTTGTATTTGTTTATTCAAAACCAGAGGAAAATCCAGTTTTGTTCTTATTGAAATGTCATTATGAGACGATAAGTAGTTTTCTTTTGTTAGCCCCGAAAATAATAAGAAAGCATGGAAAAACCTACCAAACTGATGCACTACCAACAGCCGAATCTCTTTCACTCACGCTTTACGACACACTGATGCATGTCCGTCCATGAACGTTGTTCATTTATGTCATATCATATATGTGCTGAATGCTGACTTGTATTCTCCATTGGTTAACTATTAACATTGGTAATGCCATTAAGTATTTTCATATTTAGGAGAATAATGCCATCATGTCTTGTCATGTTAAAGGATTATCATTCCTGTCGATCAGGGCAGCAGCAAAAAAGAGGAAGAAACAAACGAATAAAACCACACAGAGTAATAATGATATTAACGAGAGCTGTCTCAGATCCCTGCCGCTTTTACTGCAACTGGCAGATTTCCCATCAAATTGTGTGTGGCCCTTTGGGTGTATGCGGTTGTTCACATGTTTCGGTCTTGCTTTACTAGCCGAGTGAATGATCGGGGATGGCATATCGGGTGAACATGGTAATGTGGAATTTTTGTCGCTATTAAATATGAAATTATTAAAATAGGAGAATCATGCACAATACAAGGAAATGCATGACGTTATAAGGCAAAACGTCACTAGCACACATGCTTGTCCCACGGTTGTTATCATTTCATTTATGACAGCTGAAGTTCAACGAAGAGGCATAGGCATTATAATAAGTAAGATATATTGAAAAAAGAGTGAAATCCAAGTTTCCCTATACCGTACGCATCCATCGAAGCATTCAAAGTATTTAGTTTGCTACTAATTAATAACAATAGTTGGTAGAGCACACAATCAAAAATATGCCCGAGTACAGAAATAAGAACAAAATTAGCAAACCTAATATTTTTATGCATAACAATTAGGACTCGTACCAATACATACTAGGTTAGGCAACGTTGTATAGGTATATTTTATCTTTTCGTTTAAATGAAGCAGTTTGGCAGTTGTACTCAAACCATTAGATTCTATGCACAATTGGAATAAAATGGCTTGTTTTCTGAATGAAATTCTTGGAAACAAATTGCACTGTACTGCAAGGAAAAATGTGTATTGATAAAGGTGTCACATGAAACACTCGGGTGGATTAGGTGTTTTATAAATACAGAACGAGTTATTTGTAGGAAAAGGGGTTTTAGAAGTTATAAAATCCCGTTTGTCTACTCTTCTTGTCCTGCTTTTGACTTTTTCCATCAATGATCTCTTTAACAAGATCAACCCTGTTCGCTTACAGTTCAAAAAATTTGTAATTCTGTTATAACAATGTTTATTCAGCTTTGATAAGCTCTTGGAGTTATTGTTGTTTCAATGTGGCATGGGCATTGCATGATTTATTCTCTGAAATTCAGACGCTTCATATGTTACCAAACAAAGCCAATTTGACTTTTTGTGAACATTATACATACACTTTTACTTGAGCTTTCCACATACAAAACAATGAATGCAAATCCAAAACGGAACTACAAGTTTAAGCTCGGCAAGTTATCTACAATGGAAATATTAATAGGAAATAATCGGATAATACAAAAAGGGTAGAAGACCGAGAAGAGATGAATGACAATAGAAAAACATTGGCTGCTGCAGCCCTTTATTTACACAATCATGTTTTCTGCTTCGTTTTCTCCATAAATGCATGCTTGAAATGTTTGTGTTTAGGAAGCAAACTGAAGGTACCTATTTCCATAATATTGTATGCAGATCAGACGAGCGAAGATGAAATAGATCAACCGTACCAGAAATGAGAGAGGGTTGAGAATTTCAGCGGCGGAACAGCGGCAGCTTTCTTGTGGCCGATTCAATGCTGCTGATCCTCTCTCTGCTCTGGTGTCTTTTTGTACGAAGCACATTGTTATGTTAGCTGACAGTAGTATTGTTCACTTTCATTAAACCCTTTGACTTTTCCTCAACAGTTTGACTTTTGTTGATCTCTGTCAGTCGCAGTATTCTATACTGAACATCTGAAGAAAACTGCATGGTATATGTGTGCATATGTAAGTATGTGTCATCATGGCATTGATGTTACAAGTAGCAAAAGAATTTTACAGTGAGTCTCACAGAAATACTGGAAGCCAATGATAAAAATTGTGCATGCCTTTTTTTGGATTTGCTAACGGAGGAATTTACGGAATTTTATCCCAACGAATATCGGTAAGTTATTACTTTTTAGCCATGTTTTTCTAATTAATGGAATTTGCTATTAAAAACTATCAAGCTTAATATAAAGAATTGATGCATTTTTATTTTATTAGTAAAATTATTCAATTTGCATGTGTATGAACTTACCTATTTGTAAAGCTCACAAAAATTCCAGACAAGATGCTTCATATTTTTGTGTTTGATGACGAAAGAAAAGAAATATTATGTGAATGAAAGGAAAGGGTGGTCACCACGAAATGTCAACTAGATGACAGCCCCAAGGAAAGCAAACCAAGTAGACCAGTAGTTTTGATCGTAACCAAATAAAAAGTGTGCTTAAAAATGCGTCTAGAAAAGAAAAGTGAGTGTGATTAATGCACCTTCAACGACATGAAATAACTCAACCTTTCCTTCGAATGATTCATCATCAAAGCCAGTCAAGCTTCCATCAGCATCGTCATCATGATCGCCGCCAAATGTACAGTCGCATCTTCATCATTATGATCAGCATATATACACATTCACATTTTCAAAGTGCTTTCATCTCTCCATCTATAAAAAAAGAAGCAGCTCAGGTTGGAGGTGCATGGCAATGTTAAGTACGTAATCTCTTTTATACGATATAAAATTATGTGCTGCACGGCACTGAAAGTGAGTGTGCTGTCCACAAGCATATCCATCTCCTCTCGTCATCTATAATATCTTATGCATTGCCATTACGATCATCTCAACATCATGATTATGATTATATACAGATTTCATACTTTGTAAACGTCAAAAGAAAAAGTCGGCCTTTCAAAGCTCAACACTTGCTCTCTTATACTCACGTAATATCTTGTACAGGTATACCTGCATATCCCATCAGCTTACTACCAGTTCCCAACATAAAAGTGTAGTCATCCATCCATCCTTTCAATCCAATGATACATGCCTCTACAGTTTTTTCTCTGCTTCCTTCCTTTTGATTATAATCGTTATGCTGTCAGAATCGCATTAAGACAAGCTTTTTTTATATCTATAATACTCATCCGATTGTTGTGTTCGATGCTCATCCATGTCGGCCGGTTTTCCTTTGTCCCTATAAAGGTATGTACGTGAGAGACTTACTCGGTGCGCTTCTTCCACTTTTTATACACTTACAAAGTTTCTTGTCTTTTTTGTGTCTTACTTTACTCCTGAATTATTATCATGGAGTGTTTGATATGATGATGAGGAATATACTTATAGGCATGCATACTGGCGACCGACTCATAAAATTCCTCTGTCTATTATATTTTTAAAATTTAAATATATCAAACATAACATATTAAGGGATGCATTTTACGCATTATAACTGTTCACAGTAGTTTAAAATCAATTTTAGGAAATGAACGTTTGTGGTAAGCTGTAGTTACGCTTTCAAAAGTTACATAACATAATTCTTTTGTACAGAAGTTCTACTTTCTTGAGGATTGATACGGGTGATTCAAAAAAATGTTGCTGCTTTTGATACTCTGGACGGTTGAATGGATACAGTTCTACTTTCAATTGAAGTGGCCTCTTATGAATTGAGAAAGGAAAGAGAATGTGTGTGTCTCTCCGTGTTCAGTGCAATGCAGTGCAGTGCATCATCATCCTAATCATTGTCGTCGTCAATCCACCTCTCATTATTATTACAGCTATTATTTATTATTTATAAATGTAGCCTCTTAATGGAATATAATTCCTCTTGAAGAAGATTGAAAGAGATCTCCTCCCCCTCTTATGGTTTTCTTTTCATACCGAATTTATTACAAACTTCTGAATGTCAAATTCAATTGTGCCGTCATCATCATCGTCGTCACTACCACCACCAATACTAACGCACACATGAATGCATTTTGATCGTCTGCTTCTTATTTCTATGTCCGTATTATGTAATGTTGATGAGGCAAACGCCAGCAAGTAAGCTCAGAATAGCTGAGGACAAAAACGAGTATCAGTAAAAATATGAAGAGAATTTTTATCCCGGAAAAGACAAGAAAAGAAGGATTTTCTGTACTTAATTCCTTCTAAGCTATTTTACTGTTGGATAATGACAAGTTAGCATACATAATAGAATTCCTCTGCTGCTCACATGTTGATGTTTTTGTTAAAGATATTCTCAGCTCTCACAAGTCAAGTGAAGTGGTTATTCTGTCGGTTGCTGTCGCCGAGACAAAGGGTATTACTACTGCATTACCGTTATGCGTTAGTTAGCATATTCTTTGATTCCATTATTGATGCAATGTGGTTAATTGAAAAGTAGATTTTCTCCATTTAAAGTTGATTGGATAATGCACGGTATACAATTTAAGAATAAAGTTTGAAAATGTTATCTTTATCTCTTCAAAAGTAATATTAACATGTTTTCTACAAGATATTGATTTGCTTACGCATCCTTTTTATCTGGTCATCTGAATAATGTGAATCATGCGATAATTATATAACACACAAGTTATTAAGCGATCCTGTACATCTTTTTCGTTTACTTTCATTCACATCTACATACCGGCTTTTTTTATGTATACACAGGTTTTCTTTTAGTAGCATTAATTTGGAAATCTGCATTACAAAGGAAAAATTTGGTAAAAAATCGTAAGGAAGGAGATTATAAGATGAGATCAGCTAGATATGCGGATACTGCGCTGCTTCTATGATGATCGACTGCTTTGCGTATGCACTTTTCTCTTTCTTATATTTCTGTCGATTTCGATTGACATCTCCATAAAAGAAATGAAACGGATGGGTTCTTTCGTTCACAGTAATGTGTATACGCTTAAGTAATCAACAATGAAACTGTCTTGTAAATAATAGGATGATGTATGCAAGAGGCTTTTATGATGATGTAACAAACAATACCATAATGCCAATGAAAACATCAGCTTTTGATCCGCTGCTGGTGCTACTTGCTACTTCTCCTACTGAAGAATGTAATAGCACATTAGTAATTTTTCAAAAGAGTAAAAGTCGCGTGTATTTCATTTCTCCTGTCCATCAAACCATGCATCACTACATTGGCGGTAATAGCAGTTTACGAAAGGCAAGTTAAACCTATGAGAATGTATTTGGGATGCCGGAAAAGTTGAGAAAATTGAAATAGAGTTTTTGTAATTCAAATCTCGTCCCAGTGCATTTCACTTTCACACTTTGTGAATTAGCTTCTGTCCGTCTACCCATCACTTTAAAAGTATTATTTTTTTATTCGGCAAATTTGTAGTGTCAATTTCTTGATGTAACTCTTCTGGTGATGACGTTTGATAGGTCCTTTGTTTCGGAAGTAATTGTGGTACTTTGAACACTCGTTTAAAATCTTTTTTTATCTTACAACTCATCAATTTTGCCATTTTGCATTTCCAATCACGAGTATCATTTTTCCTGGACATGACTGAATCATATGCGACATGCAATTCGAATTCGAAAGTGCATGAAAGCCGATCTTTGAAAATTGGTATGTCAAAAGGTCATTTATTGACAGATGCTACAGCGACCGGAAAATTACAAAGGATCACTGAAGTGGTTAGGAAAACGTCTATCAATCAAAAAACATTCAAGATTGCTAAGACTGTTGCTATTCCCCACAACCCTTTTTGCATGCCATAAACGTAAGGAACTTTAAAACGAATCCAATGCAAAGGGATGCAACATTCCTGCAAAAATTGGCGTTACATTTTATGATATTTTATTGAAGCGTTGTTGAACGGAAAGAATGTCTTGGAGTTTTCTTTCTGTTTACTCCATATGTATGCACTTCAAAAGTGAACAAGTGAGTATTAACAAAAATACCATCCAATGAAGCTACCTTAAACCTCTGTCAACTAACATGCAACATATCTTATTAGCTGGAAGCTGGAGATTATATTATGCATGCATCCATGTGTAGTATTGAATCTTGAATCCTTGTGATTCATCTTGACTCACAATCACAATGCTCGAGTACGCAGTAGACACTTTAAACTACTGACAATGTTTTCGGGACGTCAATCAAAATCCTATTGATTTCCTTTGATACGTTTCTTTTGTTACATAAAGTCATTGAGCCTTTGGCGAGAAGTGTACTTACCACGTCAGTCAAATCGTATCGAATGACTGTCTGACTATGATATCGTAGTGCAGAGCTTGTTGAGATGAATGTAACTTTTTTCTTTGCTTGTCTCTTATGATACAATGAAGCCAACTTGCACAGTTATGTATCAAACATCAAACCAAATCATATCACTAAACTTATTATTGGTGATACCCAGGCAAATGCGTTCTTTGCAGTGTCTCATCATCAAGTATTTTTATTTTCCTTGGTTGTATATCAAACCACAAAAAAATGTGAAGAGATACCCAAAGTTCCAATGTTTCTCCTGTACATCCCTAATCCAGGTGTGGTTCTTGACTTCGAAAGGGATTCAAAGGACCCCTCTGGAGTTTCTGAGGGATTCAGTCATTCAAAAAATTAACGATTGTTATGAAGTGGGTGCTGTATCTTTTGGTTCCCGAACGAGTGAAACCAGAAAAGGTAGCCCGTTTTATGCGTCTTATGCCGCTGCGTCATCACACCGCAAGTTGATGTTCTTGTTGGTTCATAAAACGCCGATTGCATGGTACACATACCAGAGATATTCGCTGTAGCGCAGATGGGATATAAAGCATGAAAAGGGGTCTCTAGTTAAAATAATATTACACAGTGAATTTCATCATTAAAAATTTATATTTGCTCGTTAACAAGCACTGGTGAATGGTTAGTATATGTAGGTATATGTAACTCAAGTACTCTTGCTGATGTTTTACTTATCATAAATATTTGCTAATTGGTTTGGCAGACGAGGTCTTCCACCTTACACCTATTGTAGGTAGGTAATGTACCTTGTGCACTACTTTCAATTGGAGAGACTACTAATATGAATTGTTGGAACTACGACATAGAGACTATTATCCATGTTTAATGAATATAAGAATATTGGTTTTTGCTTAATTAAATCATTTCGCAACAATGGAAGCTAGCCAAGTAAAATATTTACTGTAAAATGCGTGTGCAATCGTATCCATCCTGATTTTTTCAGGGAAAGAAAAGGCAACTTATTAAATATTGGTCATACTTTAACAATTTACAGGTTTTGGTCGCTTTTTTATTTGCATTGCAGCAGGGTTCACAAAGACGTTGATTATTGAAGACGAGCGAGTATCTCGTTAGGACAAATCTATATATTTTACTGCCTCCATGATGTCATATTAAGGTAGAGCTTAAGAAAAAAATGCTTTCCTTCCACCAATACCAATGAGGGTGTGTCAGCAAACAAATCTAATAAAATTGTTCAGTAGACAAGCAACAACTTACTTTATTGCTTGTACAATAGCCGTTTTATTGCTAGTGCCTAATAATAAAACATGATGAGCCCTGCTAAAAGATACATAGACTGTGCTTTTACACTCATATAAATTCATATTGAGTTCAAAAGTTGTATGTACTTAATATACTAGATAGGTAAAAAGATAGAAATGTGTGTGGCAATCCTGGCTTAATGTTTGTTTGCATAAAGCATAATATAGTAGACGTAGGGATCTTGTTTGTTTAAAAAACGCAGTCAAAAAGTAACGAGAACTATGTAAAAGTTTTGGTAGACTAGAAAAGAGATATAATTGGTGATAGACCCTCATCCTGGCTCATCTGCATTATTATAATGGCCAATTGCCCTTTGCAGCTGCTATACGTATAGCACATTTAATGTGTTTGTCGCTTGTTTGTCTTTTGCTTGCTCTCTACTTTATCTCTTCAACAAGTTCATACATCTTCCTACACCACTACCACAGCACATTTTGCTCAACCCTCTCTAGCCTTTTTCCTGTGATGATGGGCTTGATTTCTGCTTGCATCTGCTTCCCTGGATGGTGGCGTTTACGATCTGTGCCGTGGTATGATGGGTACCTGCTTACGACAGCTTCTGAGTGAATGATATAGTACAACCACTAAACACAGCCAGTCAATTTAAATATTGCAGTCAAATAGATGAGTAAAATTACGACTGGCTGCTTACAGTCATTATCATCGATGTTTTGTTGAAAGAAGTTACCTATTGTACCACAAAAGATCATTTAATTTGGGCGCTTTTCCTAGCTTGTTTGTTTAAAATGTTAGTAAGTGCATCGTTAATTTCACTTGTACAAATATTCGTATGAAAAGCAATTTGCAAAAATAACAGTTAACGATATTACAATTATGATACATATATACCTGTTGCTTTTCACTAAAAGTGCGCCTGCAATTGGAATTGCTACATAGATCGCAGTTTTATGCAATCCCTATGTGGAGCATTTTTTATTATGAACATTAAATTATAAAATTAAATGATATTATAATATTACATTGGAACAAAAAAATCGTTACCTTTATGGAGAAAGTTTAGCATTAAATATTCAGTAATTTGTATTCGTTACATGTAATATGAACATTCCCATAATGTGATCGTTTTCTTACTTATGAGCTAAGCTTGAACATTTGATTTGATACAAATGGGACAATTCCAAAGGTGCATCCAAATAAGACTTACCTAGATATTGTATTTATCTGGATGGGCGAACCGTTACCACTGCTATGTGAAATACGAGAAAAGAGTGGACCAGAGATACAGATGCAAGATTAATGATACAAACATATCAGACAGACCCATCTTCCTTTTGTCCACCGATTCTTCATTATTTTATCTCAATGCAAGTGCCATAACTCTTATCAAAAATCATTTTCCATTCGATTCCCAAATCCCAACTGCTGCTTCTTCAGCAGCAGCAGTCCTCCAAACTCCAGCTTCCCAATTGAATTCGAATTCCTCGTCCGCAACAAAAGCAAACTGATAATAATAATCTTACATAAACTGCTTCAAGGCAGGTAGATCAAAACGAGATACGCCTTTAGGAACTATATTATTGTCGTTGTGGATGTGAATTCAAGGTTTAAAAACACAAGGAAAGGGAAGGATTCTTTCTGTTATTCCATGCTCATTCGTCCACAACTACAACAACATTACATTTTACATTCAGCATACAGAATATTATGTTAGGAACAGAAGTAGAGATGCCAAAAAGACTCTTTATCACAATAACAAATTACTATGTATTTTTATGACTCAATAGGAGATGAATGAAAGAAAGGAAACGGGAGGACACGATGTATGCCTTGATGATGAAGAGTGTAAAGACGAAAAAAATGTGTAACAATAAGACACACAATGAAGTTCACTGTTACTAATCTAAATATCATTCAACAGGATCTTGAAACTACCATGGCGTATAAAGTCTAGCCGTAGTAAGTACCAACAATGAACAACATGGAATTATACAATGCGTTTCCATTCTGCCGATGCTGACGTTGAGAAGTTTGTAGGCAGGTAAGCAACAGGCACGTCTTTTTGTCGCATTTTTTTTATTTTTGCTTTACTCTTGTTCACAATCGTGTCCCCTTCATTATCAGTATCAAATGTAGATTAAAATCTCCATTTTGATCCATCCATGAGCAAGCAAATGTAAAACGCATCCCTATCGTTCTTTTCGGAGATGTTGAATATTTCTTGAAGCGAAACAGCAAAGACTATATTGTACGTCCGGACAAGAAAAAAGATTTTTTGAGCAAAGAGATAAGATAACTTGAAGAAAGATATTTTTCAATAACATATCTGCACATGTGCTGTTTGGACTAGCACATTTCGGCGGCTCTTTGTACATTCATAATTTAATACCTCTTGGTTACAGAAGTGAAGCCGCTGATATAAACACACAAGCGAAACAAGATATGTTTACGGTGGAAGGAAAACCCGTAAAAAAGTGATGAAAGAGCAGGGAAGTATATCACGACTTACGATGAGTGTCATTTATTACTCCGGTTCGACGAATTTGTCGACGAGCATAAAGAGCTCTAGCACGGTCAGAAGTCAGAAGGGGGAATGATTCATTCCAGAAACTGGAATTTAAAAACTAAATGTAAGTAAACAAACAAGCCAAATGCGCTTATAATAAGCATTATGAACACCTTGATTCTTACTTTATTTGAATCGTTACTGTAATAGTATTGACGATAATTGGGAAATATGTTAAACATGCCAAATCTTGAGCATTTTGTTAACAAAAAATGCATAGTGTTTTGAACAAAATGAAGTCATTTAAATTCACAGAGAAAATGCCGTTTGAATTTGAATGCACAATAAAAATGTGCATATGACTCTCATATATCACTCGGACACATTGGTCATAGTATAATGATATTGTATACTTACCAATAAGTTAAACCACGGTACAGAACAGACCAGAGAGGTGAGGGATGTGTAGTGACCTGAATTTGAATATACCATCATGTTATCATCAAAATCCCCGATTCTTTCATCGACGTATTTATTACAACTTACAAGTCTTTATGACTGTGGCCACGCCGAGGTAACAAGCTTGTTAGGCAATAATCATCAAATAAAAGTCCAACCAAAATGCCAAGCACCGACTCAACCCATGAAAGGAAACGATGAGTGTTTGTTTGTATCTGTGCCTTACCTTTAACCTGAGATGTGTGTACTGCAAGATTCCGTTGTTTCACTTTACTACACATATTATATGCTTGTATACGTATGAGGACTTGCATAAACTGTAAATTTAAGTGATCTATGAGCTAGCTACAACAATTTACATTTTTGACTTTTGTTTTGTTTACGCAGCAGTGTGGTTAGTTGGCCAACTTGGTGGAAAATATATTAAGGTTGTACTCATTTTAATAGTCATTGTGTCTTGTGTCGTACTTTTAGCTCTACAAGATGCACAGGTAATTGCGCATTTTCATGTCTTGTTTTGTCGTGACACTCAACAGTTTTATTTGATACCATAATAATAAGAATAATTTCCTTTTGTCTTGTTTTTCGTCGCTTTACAAAACTTTTCTTTTCGCTGGTGCTACAATTTGTTTTGTATTCAACTCGAAAGTTTTTATTGGGTCATCCCACTGATCCTGCCATTATATTATAATAAAAATAACACATATTATGCTCCCCAAAGTGCCTGCACCATATCGTTGTAGAAAGCGAAAAGCCAGTTGTATCTCGGTACTAGAATCAAGTTACTTGATCGTCTACTTTTGTGTATGGAAAGTCATGTGCACGCAGAACTCATCTCTGCATGTTTTGTTTCTTTTCTCTCACACGTTTCTCTTCTAAGAAGTATCATTTGACAATATTTATCATAATGAAAGAATGGAATAATGAGCAAGCTTTTACACCTGAGACATTGTACAACAACATTGAAGAAAACATTCATAATGGCATAATATTTAAGATAATACAAATACTTTAATATTATACATGTGTGCATTTATTTCCTACATTCCCACAGGAAAATAAGACATTTTCTTTTGGCCATCATCCATCCATACTTTTCACGTTTTCCGTACAATACTATTTGAAATTTGATTGCTCACTAGAGTATTTTAGAGTCCCAGATCGGTTTTATTAGAAACTAATGAGACTCATTTCCTTCCTGGAAGAGGTTAAAAGTTTAAGTACTCCGTCCGACATTGACTTTATTACAGGTTTGGTTTCAACTTGGGAGTAGTAATAGCATGAGCAAGTCACAGTACTTTTAAACAAAGAATATGGCATAATATAGGTAATTCCTTAATTTTACAACACTGTGAAGCAATAGGAGTAATATAACCTTTTCCGTCTTTAGAACGAGCCCTTTATGTTGTTATTTATTGAACTTTATGAGTTTGGATATATGGACAGCATGTTGTACTATTTAAGCCAAGGGATTCCTTAAGGTGTGGAAGGTGTATCTTGTAGAACGTCTTGTTAAACTGTGAAGAAAATTTTGTTGTTCACACAAAAAATCCTCCTTCAAAAAGAATCAATGAGTTTTATGTGAATTTACTTGAATAGTAATGACAGTGGTGTGTTTGTATTCCTTGAGATTATTATTATTAGGCCAATATATCTTCTCCACTTGAGCTCTTTGTCGTTTAAAACATGACAAAAAGTTGTAATAATCAGGGTTTGATGTATTGGAACAATTGCTGATGAAAGCTTCGGTGTATAAACACGGAATATAAACGCAGAATATCTGTTGTTTCCCTTTTGTTTCGGGAAATATAGATAAAAATGTATGTAATGCAGGTACGCGTACATACATGTACTGTGTGTAGTATATAGCAGTCATAAATTGATACTGTAAATTTATTGCTGTTGCTGTACTCTAATTGTTACAATATAATCGTATATTGCATATAAACCTATGCTACTATACACATGTACACATATCAAACATGCTAGCATACAGCTTTAGAGTTTTTATTGCACCATTATTTAGCATTATTGCAAGAAAAAGGCAGAGGATAATGATTTTCTTCAAAACTGTTGTAAAACTTTACAAGATGCTATTGTTGTATAAGACTTATCGAATTGGCTGGGTAAACTGATTTGTTGATTCTTCTAAAGTCCCGTGGTATAATGATGTGATCATCCGGTAATACGGTTAAGCTGCTGGGAAGTTTAAACCGATGGAAAGGAAGAATAGAATTCAAGGAATGTTGTAAATTACGTATGTATTTATGATGCCCTTTGTTCCCCGTTCTGTTTACTTCTCTTCTTTACCACGCCAAAGAACAGTAATAGCAAAATGAGTATTTATTTTTAATAATAATATCATTGTATTGATGGATGTGTAGTCATTTCATACGTGTTCATCAAACCGGAGATGGGAATTTATCCTGAACTCATCAACATCTGTAACGACAGCTTATCAGTGTGTCATGAAAAATACTCCAGGGCATGCATGCAAGCATGTACACGCTTCAGTTCTGTTGCTGTCTGTCATTTTTACTTCATGTTCAGTGCTTATACGTTTGTCAGTAATTTCCATTTCTCTGAATGAATAACATTACACTGATGCATACATTATAGGTAGACAATTTTTTGTCCTTTCCTTGTTCTTTTTCTACAAATGTGTAACTGTAATTATATTACATTTCAAATTACATACCATTATTATGATCATTATTGTTTTCATGAAGGAAATGGCTTGTTTTCTTTAACGAGAGTTGGCAATAATAGTATAAATTAAATGCAAGTACAAGTTTGTAAAGTATAGGTAGGCAAAGTAGTAAAAGTGACGCATGCATGCATGAATGCAAGACACGAGTATTTTTTTACAAGAAATTACCTATAATGTTACAATCTTGTTGGCGTTCTAGTGGAAATAAATATCATATTATTATCATGTTATTCTATGGGAAATATAGCAAGAACAGTTGAAAAGAGACAACAAGGGCTTATTTACACCAATTACGACAACGAGAATATGACACCTGTCAATATACAAAACTTGATGTGCATTTTGGTATATCCCTATTTATAGCCTCAAACTCAAAAATTTCCAACCCTTTTTAACCATTGTATGATTCATCTAGATTCTTTACTATTGACTCTTTTAGTGTTTATTTTTTTCAGAAAGTTTAATAATAATGATAGGAATAGGAGAATAAAATGAAAATGACAATGTCACTTCCGAAGATAATTTGGTAATTAGGATTACTGCTGTGTGGTGATAACGACCACCTGAGAGACTCTCTTTTAATAATAAGTATCATCAAATTCAAGGTGGAACCCCCACCATCTTTCAAATCAGAGATGGGAAAAATAACACGAGGAGACGATGATGAAGAGGAATGTAGGTATATATATGTACGTGGTGTGGATTTTCTCAGAAGAGTTACTCAAACAACTTTTCAAAAACATAAATGAATTGAATTGACGTATTTTTATTTCACTTCAAAATTCAATTCTGAGTGATAGGGTTCGTGTGATGGCCTGGAGGGAATTTCAATATATTGGAATTTCACACTGACGAGCATTTATTTATAACAGTTTCGATGAAAATAAAACATGGCCATAACACAGCATTTATTTATAGATTTTGTTATTTCTATTCTGCAGAAATATCCCGTAGGGTTATACTAAGCTAACTACTGTTTCCTGCGAGTATAACATTATATAACATTATATCTTATATAAAAATTCAATACAGTGGCACTATTTTTCTCGAGAATACTCCAGACGTCATGAAATAAACTGAATAAATGAAC